>BNCR01000074.1:0-131525 GCA_014656515.1 Oryzias celebensis | reverse complement strand
GACATCATAGGATCACATCATCATGTCACATGATGTCATAGATGACATCATCATGTCATGTGATGTCATAGATGACTTTTCATGTCATATGATGTCATAGGTGACTTTCTCATGTCATTTGATGTCATAGATGACTTTATCATGTCATATGATGTCATAGACGAGTTCATGATGTCACATAAAGTCATAAATTACATAATCGTTTCACATGACGTCATAGATGACAACATCATGTTATGTGATAATGTTTATGACATCATCATGTCACGTGATGTTCTTTATGACATCATCATGTCACATGACGTCATAGATGACATCATCATGTCATGTGATGTCATATATGACATCATCATGTCATATGATGTCATAGATGACTTTATCATGTCACATGTTGTCGTTATGACATCATCATGTCACATGATGTCATAAAAGACATCATCATGTCACATGACGTCATAGATGACATCATCATGTCACATTTTATCATTGATGACTTCATGATGTCACATGAAGTCATAAATGACATGATGATGTCACATGAAGTCATAAATGACATCATCATGTCACATGATGTCATTTATGACATCATAATGTCATGCGATGTCATTTATGACATCATCATGTCATATGATGTCATTTATGACATCATAATGTCATATGATGTCACATATGACATCATCATGTCACATAACGTTATGGATGACATCATCATGTCATTCGATGTGTTTTATGGCATCATCATGTCATGTGATGTTGTTTTTGGCATCATCATGTCGTGTGATGTTACAGATGACATCATCATGTCATATGATGTCACAGATGACATCATCTTGTCATATGATGTCATAGATGACTTTCTCATTGTCATATGATGTCATAGATGACTTTATCATGTCAGATGAGGTCACACATGACATCATCATGTCATATGATGTTATAGATGACATCATCACGTCAAAATATGTCGTTTATGACATCATCATATCACATGATGTCGTTTATAACATCATTATGTCATATGATGTCGTTTTTGACATGATCATGTCATATGATGTCGTTTATGACATCATGATATCACATAAACTCATAAATGACTCATCATGTCACATTATTTCATAGATGACATCATCATGTCATATGATGTCATTGATGACATCATCATGTCATGTGATGTCATTGATGACATCATCATGTCATATGAAGTCATAGATGACTTTATCATGTCAAATGATGTTGTTTATGACATCATCATGTCACATGATGTCGTTTATGACATCATTATGTCATATGATGTCGTTTATGACATCATGATGTCACATGAGGTCATAAATGACTCATCATGTCATATAATGTCATAGATGACATCATCATGTCATATGATGTCATTTATGACATCATGTCATGTGATGTCATTTATGACATCATGTCATGTGATGTCACAAATGACATCATTAAGTTATATGATGTCATCGATGACATCATCATGTCATATGAAGTCATAGATGACTTTATCATGTAAAATAATGTCGTTTATGACATCATCATGTCACATGATGTTGTTTATGACATCATTATATCATATGATGTCGTTTTTGACATCATCATGTCATATGATGTCGTTTATGAAATCATGATATCACATGAAGTATAAATGACTCATCATGTCACATGATGTCATCGATGACATCATCATGTCATATGATGTCACAGATGACAACATCATGTCATGTTATATCACAGATGACATCATCATGTCATATGATGTAACAGATGACATCAGCATGTCATATGATGTCATAGATGACTTCATGATGTCATATGATGTCATAGATGACATCATCATGTCATTTGATGTCATACATGACTTCATCATGTCACATGAAGACATAAATGACATCATCATGTCACATGACGTCATGGATGACATCATCATATCACATGATGTCTTAAAAGACATCATTATGTCACATGATGTAATAGATGACATCATCATGTCATATGATGTCATAGATGACTTCATGATGTCATATGATGTCATAGATGACTTTTTCATGTCATATGATGTCATAGATGACATCATCATGTCATTTGATGTCATACATGACTTCATCATGTCACATGAAGACATAAATGACATCATCATGTCACATGACGTCATGGATGACATCATCATATCATGTGAAGTCATTTATGACATCATCATGTCATGTGATGTCACAGATGACATCATCCTGTCATATGATGTCACAGATGACATCATCATGTCATATGATGTCACAGATGACTTCATCATGTCATATGATGTGATAGATGACTTTTTCATGTCATATGATGTCATAGATGATATCATCATGTCATGTAATGCTGTTTATGACATCATCATGTCATGTGATGTTGGTTATGACATCATCAATTCATGTGATGTTGTTTATGACATCATCATGTCATATGATGTGATAGAAAACTTTTTCATGTCATATGATGTCATAGATGATATCATCATGTCATGTAATGTTGTTTATGACATCATCATGTCATGTGATGTTGGTTATGACATCATCAATTCATGTGATGTTGTTTATGACATCATCATGTCATATGATGTGATAGAAAACTTTTTCATGTCATATGATGTCATAGATGATATCATCATGTCATGTAATGTTGTTTATGACATCATCATGTCATGTGATGTTGGTTATGACATCATCAATTCATGTGATGTTGTTTATGACATCATCATGTCATATAATGTCACAGATGACATCATCATGTCATATGATGTCATAGATTATTTTGTCATGTCATATGATGTCATAGATGACATCATCATGTCATACGATGTCATCGATGACATTGTCATGTCATATGATGTCATAGATGACATCATCATGTCATTTGATGTCGTTTATGACATCATGATGTCACACGAAGTCATAAATGACTCATCATGTCACATGATGTCATAGATGACATCATCATGTCATATGATGTCATTTATGACATCATCATGTCATATGATGTCATTTATGACATCATAATGTCATATAATGTCATAGATGACATCATCATGTCATATTATGTCGTTTATGACATCACAATGTCATATGTCATAGATGAGATTATTATGTCACATAGCGTCATGAATGATATCATCATATCACATGACGTCATAGATGACATCATGTCATATGTCGTCATAGATGACATCATGTCATATGACGTCATAGATGACATGATCATGTCACATGAGGTCATTGATGACATCATGATGTCACATGAATTCAGAAATGACTCATCATGTCACATGATATCATTTATGACATCATCATGTCATATGATGTCAATTATGACATCATCATGTCATATGATGTCGTTTATGACATCATGATGTCACATTAAGTCATAAATGACTCATCATGTCACATGATGTCATAGATGACATCATCATGTCATATGATGTCATTTATGACATCATCATGTCATATGATGTCATTTATGACTTTATCATGTCATATGATGTCATTTATGACATCATCATGTCATATGATGTCACAAATGACATCATCATGTCACATGACGTCATTAATGACATAATGTCATGTGATGTTGTTTATGACATCACATGACATGATATCATAAATGACATCATATGACATGATGATGTCATAAATGACATCATATGACATGATGATGTTATAAATGACATCGTATGACATGATGATGTCATCTATGACATCATGTCATGTGATGTCATTTATGACATCATCATATAATGTGATGTCGTTTATGACATCATGATGTCACATGAAGTCATAAATGACTCATCATGTGACATGATGTCATAGATGACATCATCATGTCATATGATGTCATTTATGACAACATCATGTCATATGATGTTATTTATGACATCATCATGTCATATGATGTCATTTATGACAACATCATGTCATATGATGTTATTTATGACATCATCATGTCATATGATGTCATTTATGACATCATCATGTCATATGTCATTTATGACATCATAATGTCATATGATGTCGCATATGTCATCCGTTCACATGACGTCATTATTGATACCATCTTGTCACATGATATCGTTTATGACATCATGTCACATGATGTAATTTACGCCATCATCATGTCATATGATGTCGTTTATGACATCACAATGTCATATGTCATAGATGAGATAATTATGTCACATAGCGTCATGAATGACATCATCATGTCACATAATGCCATAAAAGACATCATTATTTCACATGACGTCATAGATGACATCATCATGTCATATGATGTCATTTATGACATCATCATGTCATATGATGTCACATATGAAATCATCATGTCACATTACGTCATTAATGACATCATCATGTCATGTGATGTTGTTTATGACATCATCATGTCATGTGATGTTGTTTATGACATCATCATGTAATGTGATGTCATTTATGAAATCATCATGTCATGTGATGTCATTTATGACATCATCATGTCATTTGATGTCATTTATGACATCATGATGTCACATGAAGTCATAAATTACTCATGTTACATGATGTCATAGATGACATCATCATGTCATATGATGTCATTTATGACATAATTATGTCATATGATGTCATTTATGACATCATCATGTCATATGATGATATTTATGACATCATCGTGTCATATGTCATTTATGACATCATAATGTCATATGATGTCGCATATGACATCATATTACATGACGTCATTATTGACATCATCTTGTCATGTGATGTTGTTTATGATATCATCATGTCATGTGATGTCGTTTATAACATCATTATGTCGTTTGAAGTCGTTTATGACATCATGATGTTACATGAAGTTTTAAATGACTCATCATGTCACATGATGTCATAGATGACATCATCATGTCATATGATGTCATTTATGACATCATAATTTCATATGATGTCACAGATGACATCGTCATGTCATATGATGTCATTGATGACGTCATCATGTCACATGATGTCACAGATGACATTATCATGTCATATGATGTCATAGATGACTTTCTCATGTCATATGATGTCATAGATGACTTTCTCATGTCATATGATGTCATAGGTGACTTTCTCATGTCATATGATGTCATAGATGACTTTATCATGTCACATGACGTCATAAATGACATCATGTCACATAAAGTCATAAATGACATCATGATGTCATATGAAGTCATAAATGACATCATCATGTCACATGAAGTCATAAATGACATCATCATGTCACATGACATCATAGATGACATCATCATGTCATGTGATGTCATAGATGACTTTCTCATGTCATATGATGTCATAGGTGACTTTCTCATGTCATATGATGTCATAGATGACTTTATCATGTCATATGATGTCATAGACGAGTTCATGATGTCACATAAAGTCATAAATTACATCATCGTTTCACATGACGTCATAGATGACAACATCATGTTATGTGATAATGTTTATGACATCATCATGTCACGTGATGTTCTTTATGACATCATCATGTCACATGACGTCATAGATGACATCATCATGTCATGTGATGTCATATATGACATCATCATGTCATATGATGTCATAGATGACTTTATCATGTCACATGTTGTCGTTATGACATCATCATGTCACATGATGTCATAAAAGACATCATCATGTCACATGACGTCATAGATGACATCATCATGTCACATTTTATCATTGATGACTTCATGATGTCACATGAAGTCATAAATGACATGATGATGTCACATGAAGTCATAAATGACATCATCATGTCACATGATGTTATTTATGACATCATAATGTCATGCGATGTCATTTATGACATCATCATGTCATATGATGTCATTTATGACATCATCATGTCATATGATGTCACATATGACATCATCATGTCACATAACGTTATGGATGACATCATCATGTCATTCGATGTGTTTTATGGCATCATCATGTCATGTGATGTTGTTTTTGGCATCATCATGTCGTGTGATGTCACAGATGACATCATCATGTCATATGATGTCACAGATGACATCATCTTGTCATATGATGTCATAGATGACTTTCTCATTGTCATATGATGTCATAGATGACTTTATCATGTCAGATGAGGTCACACATGACATCATTATGTCATATGATGTTATAGATGACATCATCACGTCAAAATATGTTGTTTATGACATCATCATATCACATGATGTCGTTTATAACATCATTATGTCATATGATGTCGTTTTTGACATGATCATGTCATATGATGTCGTTTATGACATCATGATATCACATAAACTCATAAATGACTCATCATGTCACATTATTTCATAGATGACATCATCATCTCTTATGATGTCATTGATGACATCATCATGTCATGTGATGTCATTGATGACATCATCATGTCATATGAAGTCATAGATGACTTTATCATGTCAAATGATGTCGTTTATGACATCATCATGTCACATGATGTCGTTTATGACATCATTATGTCATATGATGTCGTTTATGACATCATGATGTCACATGATGTCATAAAAGACATCATTATGTCACATGACGTCATAGATGACATCATCATGTCATATTATATCATTGATGACATCATCATGTCATATGACATCATAGATGACTTTATTATGTCATATGATGTCACAGATGACATCATCATATCATATAATGTCATAGATGACATCATCATGTCACATGAAGACATAAATGACATCATCATGTCATGAGAAGTTGTTTATGACATCATCATGTCATGTGATGTCACAGATGGCATCATTATGTCATGTGATGTCACAGATGACATCATCATTTCATATGACATCATAGATGACATCATCATGTCATGTGATGTCGTTTATGACATCATCATGTCATGTGATGTCATAGATGACATCATCATGTCATATGATGTCATTGATGACGTCATCATGTCACATGATGTCACAGATGACATTATCATGTCATATGATGTCATAGATGACTTTCTCATGTCATATGATGTCATAGATGACTTTATCATGTCACATGACGTCATAGATGACATCATCATGTCACATTATATCATTGATGACATCATGATGTCATATGAAGTCATAAATGACATCATCATGTCACATGAAGTCATAAATGACATCATCATGTCACATGATTTCATAGATGACATCATCATGTCATGTGATGTCATAGATGACTTTCTCATGTCATATGATGTCATAGGTGACTTTCTCATGTCATATGATGTCATAGATGACTTTATCATGTCATATGATGTCATAGACGAGTTCATGATGTCACATAAAGTCATAAATTACATCATCGTTTCACATGACGTCATAGATGACAACATTATGTTATGTGATAATGTTTATGACATCATCATGTCACGTGATGTTCTTTATGACATCATCATGTCACATGACGTCATAGATGACATCATCATGTCATGTGATGTCATATATGACATCATCATGTCATATGATGTCATAGATGACATCATCATGTCACATGACGTCATAGATGACATCATCATGTCACATTTTATCATTGATAACTTCATGATGTCACATGAAGTCATAAATGACATGATGATGTCACATGAAGTCATAAATGACATCATCATGTCACATGATGTCATTTATGACATCATAATGTCATGCGATGTCATTTATGACATCATCATGTCATATGATGTCATTTATGACATCATAATGTCATATGATGTCACATATGACATCATCATGTCACATAACGTTATGGATGACATAATCATGTCATTCGATGTGTTTTATGGCATCATCATGTCATGTGATGTTGTTTATGACATCATTATGTCTTATGATGTCGTTTATGACATCATGATGTCACATGAGGTCATAAATTACTCATCATGTCATATAATGTCATAGATGACATCATCATGTCATATGATGTCATTTATGACATAATGTCATGTGATGTTGTTTATGACATCACATGACATGATATCATAAATGACATCATATGACATGATGATGTCATAAATGACATGTCATAAATGACACGATGATGTCATCTATGACATCATGTCATGTGATGTCATTTATGACATCATCATATAATGTGATGTCGTTTATGACATCATGATGTCACATGAAGTCATAAATGACTCATCATGTGACATGATGTCATAGATGACATCATCATGTCATATGATGTCATTTATGACAACATCATGTCATATGATGTTATTTATGACATCATCATGTCATATGATGTCATTTATGACATCATCATGTCATATGTCATTTATGACATCATAATGTCATATGATGTCGCATATGTCATCCGTTCACATGACGTCATTATTGATACCATCTTGTCACATGATATCGTTTATGACATCATCATGTCACATGATGTAATTTACGCCATCATCATGTCATATGATGTCGTTTATGACATCACAATGTCATATGTCATAGATGAGATAATTATGTCACATGACGTCATAGATGACATCATCATGTCACATGATATGATTTATAATATCATCATTTCATATGATGTCATTTCTGACATCATCATGTCATATGATGTCATTTATGACATCATCATGTCATATAATGTCATTTATGACATCATCATGTCATATGATGTCACATATGAAATCATCATGTCACATTACATCATTAATGACATCATCATGTCATGTGATGTTGTTTATGACATCATCATGTCATGTGATGTTGTTTATGACATCATCATGTCATGTGATGTCATTTATGACATCATCATGTCATGTGATGTCATTTATGACATCATCATGTCATTTGATGTCATTTATGACATCATGATGTCACATGAAGTCATAAATGACTCATGTTACATGATGTCATAGATGACATCATCATGTCATATGATGTCATTTATGACATAATTATGTCATATGATGTCATTTATGACATCATCATGTCATATGATGATATTTATGACATCATCGTGTCATATGTCATTTATGACATCATAATGTCATATGATGTCGCATATGACATCATATTACATGACGTCATTATTGACATCATCTTGTCATGTGATGTTGTTTATATCATCATGTCATGTGATGTCGTTTATGACATCATCATGTCGTTTGAAGTCGTTTATGACATCATGATGTTACATGAAGTTTTAAATGACTCATCATGTCACATGATGTCATAGATGACATCATCATGTCATATGATGTCATTTATGACATCATAATTTCATATGATGTCATGGATGACATCATCATGTCATGTGATGTTGTTTATGACATCACCATGTCATGTGATGTTGTTTATGACATCATTATGTCATATAATGTCATAGATGACATCATCATGTCACATGATGTCGTTTATAACGTCATCATGTCACATGATGTCATTTACGCCATCATCATGTCATATGTCATTTATGACATCACAATATCATATGTCATAGATGAGATCATTATGTCACATAGCGTCATGAATGACATCATCATGTCACATGATGCCATAAAAGACATCATTATGTCACATGACGTCATAGATGACATCATGTCATATGACGTCATACATGACATCATGTGATATGACGTCATAGATGATATCATCATGTCATATGATGTCACAGATGATATCATCATGTCATATAATGTCATAGATGACTTTATTCTGTCATATGATGTCATAGATGACTTTATGATGTCAAATGATGTCGTTTATGACAGTATCATGTCACATTATGTCGTTTATGACATCATTACGTCATATGATGTCGTTTCTGACATCATCATGTCATATGATGTTGTTTATGACATCATGATGTCACATGAAGTCATAAATGACACATCATGTCACATGATGTCATAGATGTCATCATCATGTCATATGATGTCACATATGACATCATCATGTCACATGACGTCATTAATGACATCATCATGTCATGTGATGTTGTTTATGACATCATCATGTCATGTGATGTTGTTTATGACATCATCATGTCATGTGATGTCATTTATGACATCATCATGTCATTTGATGTCGTTTATGACATCATGATGTCACATGAAGTCATAAATGACTCATCATGTCACATGAGGTCATAGATGACATCATCATGTCATATGATGTCATTTATGACATCATCATGTCATAGGTCATTTATGAGATCATAATGTCATATGATGTCGCATATGACATTATGTCACATGACGTCATTATTGACATCATCATGTCATTTGATGTCGTTTATGACATCATGATGTCACATGAAGTTTTTAATGACTCATCATGTCATATGACGTCATAGATGACATCATCATGTCACATGATGTCATTGATGACATCATAATGTCATATGATGTCGCATATGACATCATGTCACATGACGTCATTATTGACATCATCATGTCATGTGATGTTGTTTATGACATCATCATGTCATATGATGTCATCGATGACTTTATCATGTCATATGATGTCACAGATCACATCATCATGTCATGTGATATCACAGATGACATCATCATGTCATGTGATATCACAGATGACATCATCATGTCATATGATGTCACAGATGACATCATCATGTCATATGATGTCATAGATGACTTTGTCATGTCATATAATGTCATCGATGACATCATCATGTCATATGATATCAAAGATGACTTTATCATGTCAAATGATGTCGTTTATGACAGTATCATGTCACATGATGTCGTTTATGACATCATTATGTCATATGATGTCGTTTTTGACATCATCATGTCATATGACATTGTTTATGACATCATGATGTCACATGAAGTCATAAATGAGTCATCATGTCACATGATGTCATAGATGACATCATCATGTCATATGATGTCATTTATGACATCATGATGTCACATGAAGTCATAAATGTCTCATGTTACATGATGTCATAGATGACATCATCATGTCATATGATGTCATTTATGACATCATCATGTCGTTTGAAGTCGTTTATGACATCATGATGTTACATGAAGTTTTAAATGACTCATCATGTCACATGATGTCATAGATGACATCATCATGTCATATGATGTCATTTATGACATCATAATTTCATATGATGTCATGGATGACATCATCATGTTATGTGATGTTGTTTATGACATCATCATGTCATGTGATGTTGTTTATGATATCATCATGTCATGTGATGTCGTTTATGACATCATCATGTCGTTTGAAGTCGTTTATGACATCATGATGTTACATGAAGTTTTAAATGACTCATCACGTCACATGATGTCAGAGATGACATCATCATGTCATATGATGTCATTTATGACATCATAATTTCATATGATGTCATGGATGACATCATCATGTTATGTGATGTTGTTTATGACATCATCATGTCATGTGATGTTGTTTATGACATCATTATGTCATATAATGTCATAGATAACATCATCATGTCACATGATGTCGTTTATAACGTCATCATGTCACATGATGTCATTTACGCCATCATCATGTCATATGTCATTTATGACATCACAATATCATATGTCATAGATGAGATCATTATGTCACATAGCGTCATGAATGACATCATCATGTCACATGATGCCATAAAAGACATCATTATGTCACATGACGTCATAGATGACATCATGTCATATGACGTCATAGATGACATCATGTGATATGACGTCATAGATGATATCATCATGTCATATGATGTCACAGATGACATCATCATGTCATATAATGTCATAGATGACTTTATCCTGTCATATGATGTCATAGATGACTTTATGATGTCAAATGATGTCGTTTATGACAGTATCATGTCACATTATGTCGTTTATGACATCATTACGTCATATGATGTCGTTTCTGACATCATCATGTCATATGATGTTGTTTATGACATCATGATGTCACATGAAGTCATAAATGACACATCATGTCACATAATGTCATAGATGTCATCATCATGTCATATGATGTCACATATGACATCATCATGTCACATGACGTCATTAATGACATCATCATGTCGTGTGATGTTGTTTATGACATCATCATGTCATGTGATGTTGTTTATGACATCATCATGTCATGTGATGTCATTTATGACATCATCATGTCATTTGATGTTGTTTATGACATCATGATGTCACATGAAGTCATAAATTACTCATCATGTCACATGAGGTCATAGATGACATCATCATGTCATATGATGTCATTTATGACATCATCATGTCATATGTCATTTATGAGATCATAATGTCATATGATGTCGCATATGACATCATGTCACATGACGTCATTATTAACATCATCATGTCATGTTATGTTGTTTATGACATCATCATGTCATATGATGTCATCGATGACTTTATCATGTCATATGATGTCACAGATCACATCATCATGTCATGTGATATCACGGATGACATCATCATGTCATGTGATATCACAGATGACATCATCATGTCATATGATGTCACAGATGACATCATCATGTCAAATGATGTCGTTTATGACAGTATCATGTCACATGATGTCGTTTATGACATCATTATGTCATATGATGTCGTTTTTGACATCATCATGTCATATGATGTCATTTATGACATCATAATGTCATATGATGTCACATATGACATCATCATGTCACATGACATCATGGATGACATCATCATATCATGTGATGTTGTTTATGACAACATGATGTCACATGAAGTCATAAATGACACATCATGTCACATGATATCGTTTATGACGTCATCATGTCATGTGATATTGTTTATGACATCATGTCATGTGATGTTGTTTATGACATCATCATGTCATGTGATGTTGTTTATGACATCATTATATCATATAATGTCATCGATGACATCATCATGTCACATGACGTCATAGATGACATCATCATGTCATATGATGTCATAGATGACTTTATCATGTCACATGATGTCGTTTATAACTTCATCATGTCACATGACGTCATAGATGACATCATCATGTCATATGATGTCATAGATGACTTTATCATGGCACATGATGTCATTTATACCATCATCATGTCATATGATGTCGTTTATAACATCACAATGTCATATGTCATAGATGAGATCATTATGTCACATAGCGCCATGAATGACATCATCATGTCACATGATGTCATAGATGACATCATCATGTCATATGATGTCATTTATGACATAATTATGTCATATGATGTCATTTATGACATCATCATGTCATATGATGATATTTATGACATCATCGTGTCATATGTCATTTATGACATCATAATGTCATATGATGTCGCATATGACATCATATTACATGACGTCATTATTGACATCATCTTGTCATGTGATGTTGTTTATATCATCATGTCATGTGATGTCGTTTATGACATCATCATGTCGTTTGAAGTCGTTTATGACATCATGATGTTACATGAAGTTTTAAATGACTCATCATGTCACATGATGTCATAGATGACATCATCATGTCATATGATGTCATTTATGACATCATAATTTCATATGATGTCATGGATGACATCATCATGTCATGTGATGTTGTTTATGACATCACCATGTCATGTGATGTTGTTTATGACATCATTATGTCATATAATGTCATAGATGACATCATCATGTCACATGATGTCGTTTATAACGTCATCATGTCACATGATGTCATTTACGCCATCATCATGTCATATGTCATTTATGACATCACAATATCATATGTCATAGATGAGATCATTATGTCACATAGCGTCATGAATGACATCATCATGTCACATGATGCCATAAAAGACATCATTATGTCACATGACGTCATAGATGACATCATGTCATATGACGTCATACATGACATCATGTGATATGACGTCATAGATGATATCATCATGTCATATGATGTCACAGATGATATCATCATGTCATATAATGTCATAGATGACTTTATTCTGTCATATGATGTCATAGATGACTTTATGATGTCAAATGATGTCGTTTATGACAGTATCATGTCACATTATGTCGTTTATGACATCATTACGTCATATGATGTCGTTTCTGACATCATCATGTCATATGATGTTGTTTATGACATCATGATGTCACATGAAGTCATAAATGACACATCATGTCACATGATGTCATAGATGTCATCATCATGTCATATGATGTCACATATGACATCATCATGTCACATGACGTCATTAATGACATCATCATGTCATGTGATGTTGTTTATGACATCATCATGTCATGTGATGTTGTTTATGACATCATCATGTCATGTGATGTCATTTATGACATCATCATGTCATTTGATGTCGTTTATGACATCATGATGTCACATGAAGTCATAAATGACTCATCATGTCACATGAGGTCATAGATGACATCATCATGTCATATGATGTCATTTATGACATCATCATGTCATAGGTCATTTATGAGATCATAATGTCATATGATGTCGCATATGACATTATGTCACATGACGTCATTATTGACATCATCATGTCATTTGATGTCGTTTATGACATCATGATGTCACATGAAGTTTTTAATGACTCATCATGTCATATGACGTCATAGATGACATCATCATGTCACATGATGTCATTGATGACATCATAATGTCATATGATGTCGCATATGACATCATGTCACATGACGTCATTATTGACATCATCATGTCATGTGATGTTGTTTATGACATCATCATGTCATATGATGTCATCGATGACTTTATCATGTCATATGATGTCACAGATCACATCATCATGTCATGTGATATCACAGATGACATCATCATGTCATGTGATATCACAGATGACATCATCATGTCATATGATGTCACAGATGACATCATCATGTCATATGATGTCATAGATGACTTTGTCATGTCATATAATGTCATCGATGACATCATCATGTCATATGATATCAAAGATGACTTTATCATGTCAAATGATGTCGTTTATGACAGTATCATGTCACATGATGTCGTTTATGACATCATTATGTCATATGATGTCGTTTTTGACATCATCATGTCATATGACATTGTTTATGACATCATGATGTCACATGAAGTCATAAATGAGTCATCATGTCACATGATGTCATAGATGACATCATCATGTCATATGATGTCATTTATGACATCATGATGTCACATGAAGTCATAAATGTCTCATGTTACATGATGTCATAGATGACATCATCATGTCATATGATGTCATTTATGACATCATCATGTCGTTTGAAGTCGTTTATGACATCATGATGTTACATGAAGTTTTAAATGACTCATCATGTCACATGATGTCATAGATGACATCATCATGTCATATGATGTCATTTATGACATCATAATTTCATATGATGTCATGGATGACATCATCATGTTATGTGATGTTGTTTATGACATCATCATGTCATGTGATGTTGTTTATGATATCATCATGTCATGTGATGTCGTTTATGACATCATCATGTCGTTTGAAGTCGTTTATGACATCATGATGTTACATGAAGTTTTAAATGACTCATCACGTCACATGATGTCAGAGATGACATCATCATGTCATATGATGTCATTTATGACATCATAATTTCATATGATGTCATGGATGACATCATCATGTTATGTGATGTTGTTTATGACATCATCATGTCATGTGATGTTGTTTATGACATCATTATGTCATATAATGTCATAGATAACATCATCATGTCACATGATGTCGTTTATAACGTCATCATGTCACATGATGTCATTTACGCCATCATCATGTCATATGTCATTTATGACATCACAATATCATATGTCATAGATGAGATCATTATGTCACATAGCGTCATGAATGACATCATCATGTCACATGATGCCATAAAAGACATCATTATGTCACATGACGTCATAGATGACATCATGTCATATGACGTCATAGATGACATCATGTGATATGACGTCATAGATGATATCATCATGTCATATGATGTCACAGATGACATCATCATGTCATATAATGTCATAGATGACTTTATCCTGTCATATGATGTCATAGATGACTTTATGATGTCAAATGATGTCGTTTATGACAGTATCATGTCACATTATGTCGTTTATGACATCATTACGTCATATGATGTCGTTTCTGACATCATCATGTCATATGATGTTGTTTATGACATCATGATGTCACATGAAGTCATAAATGACACATCATGTCACATAATGTCATAGATGTCATCATCATGTCATATGATGTCACATATGACATCATCATGTCACATGACGTCATTAATGACATCATCATGTCGTGTGATGTTGTTTATGACATCATCATGTCATGTGATGTTGTTTATGACATCATCATGTCATGTGATGTCATTTATGACATCATCATGTCATTTGATGTTGTTTATGACATCATGATGTCACATGAAGTCATAAATTACTCATCATGTCACATGAGGTCATAGATGACATCATCATGTCATATGATGTCATTTATGACATCATCATGTCATATGTCATTTATGAGATCATAATGTCATATGATGTCGCATATGACATCATGTCACATGACGTCATTATTAACATCATCATGTCATGTTATGTTGTTTATGACATCATCATGTCATATGATGTCATCGATGACTTTATCATGTCATATGATGTCACAGATCACATCATCATGTCATGTGATATCACGGATGACATCATCATGTCATGTGATATCACAGATGACATCATCATGTCATATGATGTCACAGATGACATCATCATGTCAAATGATGTCGTTTATGACAGTATCATGTCACATGATGTCGTTTATGACATCATTATGTCATATGATGTCGTTTTTGACATCATCATGTCATATGATGTCATTTATGACATCATAATGTCATATGATGTCACATATGACATCATCATGTCACATGACATCATGGATGACATCATCATATCATGTGATGTTGTTTATGACAACATGATGTCACATGAAGTCATAAATGACACATCATGTCACATGATATCGTTTATGACGTCATCATGTCATGTGATATTGTTTATGACATCATGTCATGTGATGTTGTTTATGACATCATCATGTCATGTGATGTTGTTTATGACATCATTATATCATATAATGTCATCGATGACATCATCATGTCACATGACGTCATAGATGACATCATCATGTCATATGATGTCATAGATGACTTTATCATGTCACATGATGTCGTTTATAACTTCATCATGTCACATGACGTCATAGATGACATCATCATGTCATATGATGTCATAGATGACTTTATCATGGCACATGATGTCATTTATACCATCATCATGTCATATGATGTCGTTTATAACATCACAATGTCATATGTCATAGATGAGATCATTATGTCACATAGCGCCATGAATGACATCATCATGTCACATGATGTCATAGATGACATCATCATGTCATATGATGTCATTTATGACATTATCATGTCATATGATGTCATTTATTACATCATCATGTCATTATGATGTTGCATATGACATCATGTCACATAACGTCATTATTGACATCATCATGTCATGTGATGTTGTTTATGACATCAACATGTCATGTGATGTCGTTTATGACATCATCATGTTATTTGATGTCGTTTATGACATCATGATGTCACATGAAGTCAGAAGTGACTCAACATGTCCCATGATGTCATAGATGACATCATCATGTCATATGATGTCATTTATGACATCATCATGTCATATGATGTCACATATGACATCATCATGTCAAATGACGTCATGGATGACATCATCATGTCATGTGATGTTGTTTATGACACCATCATGTCATGTGATGTTGTTTATGACATCATTATGTCATTTAATGTCATAGATGACATCATCATGTCCCATGATGTCATAGATGACATCATCATGTCATATGATGTCCTAGATGACTTTATCATGTCACATGATGTCGTTTATGACATCATCATGTCACAAGATGTCATTTATGCCATCATCATGTCATTTGATGTCGTTTATGACATCACAATGTCATATGTCATAGATGAGATCATAATGTCACATAGCGTCATGAATGACATCATCATGTCACATGACGTCATAGATGACATCATGTCATATGTCGTCATAGATGACATCATGTCATATAATGTCATAGATGACATCATCATGTCACATGATATCATTTATGACATCATCATGTCACATGATATCATTTATGACATCATCATGTCATATGATGTCATTTATGACATCATTATGTCATATGATGTCATTTATAACATCATCATGTCATATGATGTCTCATATGACATCATCATGTCACATGACATCATTAATGACATCATATCATGTGATCTTGTTTATGACATCATCATGTCATGTGATGTTTATGACATCATCATGTCATGTGATGTTGTTTATGACATCATCATGTCATGTGATGTCGTTTATGACATCATCATGTCATTTGATGTCGTTTATGACATCATGATGTCACATGAAGACATAAATGACTCATCTTGCCGCATGATGTCATAGATGACATCATGTCATATGATGTCATTTATTACATCATCATGTTATATGATGTCACATATGACATCATCATGTCACATAAGGTCATGGATGACATCATCATGTCATGTGATGTTGTTTATGACATCATCATGTCATGTGATATTGTTTATGACATCATTATGTCATATAATGTCATAGATTACTTCATCATGTCATCTGATGTCATAGATGACTTCATCATGTCAAACAAAGACATAAATGACATCATCATGTCACATGACGTCATGGATGACATCATCATGTCATGTGAAGTCGTTTATGACATTATCATGTCATGTGATGTCACAGATGACATCATCATGTCATAGGATGTCACAGATGACATCATCATGTCATATGTCACAGATGACATCATTAAGTTATATGATGTCATAGTTGACTTCATCATGTAACATTAAGACATTAATTACATCATCATGCCACGTGACGTCATGGATGACATCATCATGTGAATTTCTTTATGACATCATCTTGTCAAATAATGTCACAGATGACATCATCATGTCATATGATGTCGTAGATGCATTTATCATGTCAAATGATGTCGTTTATGACATCATCATGTCACATGATGTCATAAAAGACATCATTATGTCACATGACGTCACAGATGACTTCATCATGTCACATGAAGACAATAATTACATCATCATGTCACATGACGTCATGGATGACATCATCATGTGAAGTCCTTTATGACATCATCTTGTCATATGATGTCACAGATGACATTATCATGTCATGTGATGTCATAGATGACTTTATCATATCATATGATGTCATAGATGACTTTGTCATGTCAAGTGATGTCACAGATGACATCATCTAGTTATATGATGTCATAGATGACTTCATCATGTCACATGAAGACATTAATGACATCATCATGTGAAGTCGTTTATGACATCATCATGTCATGTAATGTCACAGATGACATCATGTCATATGATGTCATAAATGACATTATCATGTCATATGATGTCATAGATGACTTTCTCATATCATATGATGTTATAGATGACTTTGTCATGTCATATGATGTCATAGATAACTTTATCATATCATATGATGTCATAGATGACTTTGTCATGTCATATGATGTCATCGATGACATCATCATGTCATATGATGTCATCAATGACTTTATCATGTCAAATGATGTCGTTTATGACCTCATCATGTCACATGATGTCTTTTATGACATCATTATGTCATATGATGTTGTTTTTGACATCATCATGTCATATGATGTCGTTTATGACTTCATGATGTCACATGAAGTCATAGATGACATCATCATATCATATGATGTCATTTATGGCATCATCATGTCATATGATTTCATTTATGACTTCATCATGTCATATGATGTCATAGATGACTTTATCATGTCAAATGATGTCGTTTATGACAGCATTATGTCATATGATGTCGTTTTTGACATCATCATGTCACATGATGTCATTGATGACATCATCATGTCATATATCATTTATGACATCATCATGTCATATGAAGTCATTTATGACATCATAACGTCATATGATGTCACAGATGACATCATTATGTCACATGACGTCATGGATGACATCATCATGTCATGTGATGTTGTTTATAACATCATCATTTCATGTGATGTTGTTTATGACATCATTATGTCATATGATGTCGTTTTTGACATCATCATGTCATATGATGTCGTTTATGACATCATTATGTCACATGAAGTCATAGATGACATCATCATGCCATATGATGTCATTTATGACATCATCATATTATATGATGTCAGAGATGACATCATCATGTCACATGACGTCAAGAATGACATCATCATGTCAGGTGATGTTGTTTATGACATCATTTCATGTGATGTTGTATATGACATCATTATGTCATATAATGTCATAGATGACTTCATCATGTCACATCAAGACATAAATGACATCATCATGTCAGGTGATGTTGTTTATGACATCATGTCATGTGAAGTCGTTTATGACATTATCATGTCATGTGATGTCACAGATGACATCATCATGTCATAGGATGTCACAGATGACATCATCAAGTTATATGATGTCATAGTTGACTTCATCATGTCACATGAAAACATTAATTACATCATCATGTCAGATGATGTCATGGATGACATCATCAGGTGAAGTCTTTTATTACATCATCTTGTCATATGATGTCACAGATGACATCATCATGTCATATGATGTCATAGATGACTTTATCATGTCATATGGTGTCATAGATGACTTTGTCATGTCATATGATGTCACAGATGACATCATTATGTCACATGACGTCATGGATGACATCATCATGTCATGTGATGTTGTTTATAACATCATCATTTCATTTGATGTTGTTTATGACATCATTATGTCATATGATGTCGTTTTTGACATCATCATGTCACATGATGTCATAAAAGACATCATTATGTCATATTATGTCATAGATGACTTTTTGATGTCATATGATGTCACAGATGACATCATCATGTCATATGATGTCATCGATGACATCATCATGTCATATTATGTCATAGATGACTTTATCATGTTAAATGATGTCGTTTATGACATCATCATGTGACATGATGTCGTTTATGACATCATTATGTCATATGATGTCATTTTTGACATCATCATGTCATTTGATGTCGTTTATGACATCATGATGTCACATGAAGTCATAAATGACTCAACAATGTCACATGATGTCATAGATGACATCATCATGTCATATGATGTCATTTATGACATCATCATGTCATATGATATCATCATATGATGATATCATTGTCACATAGCGTCACGAATGACATCATCATGTCATATGATATCAGAGATGACATCATCATGTAACAGAACGTCATGGATGACATTATCATGTCAGGTGATGTTTTTTTATGACATCATTATTTCATGTAATGTTGTTTATGACATCATCATGTTATGTGATGTCACAGATGACATCATCATGTCATAGGATGTCACAGATGACATCATCATGTCATATGATGTCATTTATGACATCATAATGTCATATGATGTCACAGATGACATCATCATGTCACATGACGTCATGGATGACATCATCATGTCATGTGATGTTGTTTATGATATCATGTCACATGAAGACATAAATGACATCATGTCAAATGACGTTATGGATGACATCATCATGTCATGTGAAGTCATTTATGACATCATCATGTCATGTGATGTCACAGATGACATCATCTAGTTATATGATGTCATAGATGACTTCTTCATGTCACATGAAGACATTAATGACATCATCATGTCACATGACGTCATGGATGACATCATCATGTTAAGTCGTTTATGACATAATCATGTCATATGATGTCATAGATTACTTTGTCATGTCTTATGATGTTATAGATGACTTTATCATGTCATATGATGTCACAGATGACATCATCACGTCATATGATGTCATCGATGACATTATCATGTCATATGATGTCATCGATGACTTTATCATGTCACATGATGTCGTTTATGACATCATTATGTCATATGATGTTGTTTTAAACATCATCATGTCATATGATGTCGTTTATGATATCATGATGTCACATAAAGTCATAGATGACATCATCATATCATATGATGTCATTTATGACATCATCATGTCATATGATTTCATTTATGACATCATCATGTCATGTGATGTTGTTTATGACATCATTATTTCATATAATGTCATAGATGACATCATCATGTCACATGACGTCATAAATGACTCATCATGTCACGTGATGTAATAGATAACATCATCATGTCATATATCATTTATGACATCATCATGTCATATGAAGTTATTTATGACATCATAACGTCATATGATGTTTTTTTTGACATCATCATGTCACATGATGTCGTTTATGACATCATTATGTCACATGATGTTGTTTTTGACATCATCATGTCATATGATGTCGTTTATGACATTATCATGTCATATGATGTTATCGATGACTTTATCATGTCAAATGATGTCGTTTATGACATCATCATGTCACATGATGTTGTTTATGACATTATCATTTCAGATGATGTTGTTTATGACATCATTGTGTCATATAATGTCATAGATGACATCATCATGTCATATGATGTCATAGATGACTTTATCATGTCAAATGAAGACATAAATGACATCATTTTGTTACATGACGTCATGGATGACATCATCATGTGAAGTCGTTTATGACATCATCATGTCATGTAATGTCACAGATGACATCATCATGTCATATGATTTCACAGATTGCATCATCATGTCATATGATGTCATAGATGACTTTATCATGTCATATGATGTCATAGATGACATCATCATGTGCAGTCTTTTATGACATCATCATGTCATGTGATATCACAGATGACATCATCATGTCATATGATATCACAGATGACATCATCATATCATATGATGTCACAGATGACATCATCATGTCATATGATGTCATACATGACTTTGTCATGTCACATGAAGTCATAAATGACTCATCATGTCACATGATGTCATAGATGACATCATTATGTCATATGTCATTTATGACATCATCATGTCATATGATGTCATTAATGACATCATAATGTCATATGACTTTGTTTATGACATCATCATGTCATGTGATGTCGTTTATGACATCATCATGTCATGTGATGTTGTTTATGACATCATTGTGCCATATAATGTCATAGATGACATCATCATGTCACATGATATTATTTATGACATCATCATGTCATGTAAAGTCGTTTATGACATCTACATGTCATGTGATGTGATATCATAGATGACTTCATCATGTCACATGAAGACATGGATGACATCATCATGTTAAGTCGTTTATGACATAATCATGTCATATGATGTCATAGATTACTTTGTCATGTCATATGATGTTATAGATGACTTTATCATGTCATATGATGTCATTTATTACATCATCATGTCATTATGATGTTGCATATGACATCATGTCACATAACGTCATTATTGACATCATCATGTCATGTGATGTTGTTTATGACATCAACATGTCATGTGATGTCGTTTATGACATCATCATGTTATTTGATGTCGTTTATGACATCATGATGTCACATGAAGTCAGAAGTGACTCAACATGTCCCATGATGTCATAGATGACATCATCATGTCATATGATGTCATTTATGACATCATCATGTCATATGATGTCACATATGACATCATCATGTCAAATGACGTCATGGATGACATCATCATGTCATGTGATGTTGTTTATGACACCATCATGTCATGTGATGTTGTTTATGACATCATTATGTCATTTAATGTCATAGATGACATCATCATGTCCCATGATGTCATAGATGACATCATCATGTCATATGATGTCCTAGATGACTTTATCATGTCACATGATGTCGTTTATGACATCATCATGTCACAAGATGTCATTTATGCCATCATCATGTCATTTGATGTCGTTTATGACATCACAATGTCATATGTCATAGATGAGATCATAATGTCACATAGCGTCATGAATGACATCATCATGTCACATGACGTCATAGATGACATCATGTCATATGTCGTCATAGATGACATCATGTCATATAATGTCATAGATGACATCATCATGTCACATGATATCATTTATGACATCATCATGTCACATGATATCATTTATGACATCATTATGTCATATGATGTCATTTATAACATCATTATGTCATATGATGTCATTTATAACATCATCATGTCATATGATGTCTCATATGACATCATCATGTCACATGACATCATTAATGACATCATATCATGTGATCTTGTTTATGACATCATCATGTCATGTGATGTTTATGACATCATCATGTCATGTGATGTTGTTTATGACATCATCATGTCATGTGATGTCGTTTATGACATCATCATGTCATTTGATGTCGTTTATGACATCATGATGTCACATGAAGACATAAATGACTCATCTTGCCGCATGATGTCATAGATGACATCATGTCATATGATGTCATTTATTACATCATCATGTTATATGATGTCACATATGACATCATCATGTCACATAAGGTCATGGATGACATCATCATGTCATGTGATGTTGTTTATGACATCATCATGTCATGTGATATTGTTTATGACATCATTATGTCATATAATGTCATAGATTACTTCATCATGTCATCTGATGTCATAGATGACTTCATCATGTCAAACAAAGACATAAATGACATCATCATGTCACATGACGTCATGGATGACATCATCATGTCATGTGAAGTCGTTTATGACATTATCATGTCATGTGATGTCACAGATGACATCATCATGTCATAGGATGTCACAGATGACATCATCATGTCATATGTCACAGATGACATCATTAAGTTATATGATGTCATAGTTGACTTCATCATGTAACATTAAGACATTAATTACATCATCATGCCACGTGACGTCATGGATGACATCATCATGTGAATTTCTTTATGACATCATCTTGTCAAATAATGTCACAGATGACATCCTCATGTCATATGATGTCGTAGATGCATTTATCATGTCAAATGATGTCGTTTATGACATCTTCATGTCACATGATGTCATAAAAGACATCATTATGTCACATGACGTCACAGATGACTTCATCATGTCACATGAAGACAATAATTACATCATCATGTCACATGACGTCATGGATGACATCATCATGTGAAGTCCTTTATGACATCATCTTGTCATATGATGTCACAGATGACATTATCATGTCATATGATTTCATAGATGACTCTATCATATCATATGATGTCATAGATGACTTTGTCATGTCAAGTGATGTCACAGATGACATCATCTAGTTATATGATGTCATAGATGACTTCATCATGTCACATGAAGACATTAATGACATCATCATGTGAAGTCGTTTATGACATCATCATGTCATGTAATGTCACAGATGAAATCATGTCATATGATGTCATAAATGACATTATCATGTCATATGATGTCATAGATGACTTTCTCATATCATATGATGTTATAGATGACTTTGTCATGTCATATGATGTCATAGATAACTTTATCATATCATATGATGTCATAGATGACTTTGTCATGTCATATGATGTCATCGATGACATCATCATGTCATATGATGTCATCAATGACTTTATCATGTCAAATGATGTCGTTTATGACCTCATCATGTCACATGATGTCTTTTATGACATCATTATGTCATATGATGTTGTTTTTGACATCATCATGTCATATGATGTCGTTTATGACTTCATGATGTCACATGAAGTCATAGATGACATCATCATATCATATGATGTCATTTATGGCATCATCATGTCATATGATTTCATTTATGACTTCATCATGTCATATGATGTCATAGATGACTTTATCATGTCAAATGATGTCGTTTATGACAGCATTATGTCATATGATGTCGTTTTTGACATCATCATGTCACATGATGTCATTGATGACATCATCATGTCATATATCATTTATGACATCATCATGTCATATGAAGTCATTTATGACATCATAACGTCATATGATGTCACAGATGACATCATTATGTCACATGACGTCATGGATGACATCATCATGTCATGTGATGTTGTTTATAACATCATCATTTCATGTGATGTTGTTTATGACATCATTATGTCATATGATGTCGTTTTTGACATCATCATGTCATATGATGTCGTTTATGACATCATTATGTCACATGAAGTCATAGATGACATCATCATGCCATATGATGTCATTTATGACATCATTATATTATATGATGTCAGAGATGACATCATCATGTCACATAACGTCAAGAATGACATCATCATGTCAGGTGATGTTGTTTATGACATCATTTCATGTGATGTTGTATATGACATCATTATGTCATATAATGTCATAGATGACTTCATCATGTCACATCAAGACATAAATGACATCATCATGTCAGGTGATGTTGTTTATGACATCATGTCATGTGAAGTCGTTTATGACATTATCATGTCATGTGATGTCACAGATGACATCATCATGTCATAGGATGTCACAGATGACATCATCAAGTTATATGATGTCATAGTTGACTTCATCATGTCACATGAAAACATTAATTACATCATCATGTCAGATGATGTCATGGATGACATCATCAGGTGAAGTCTTTTATTACATCATCTTGTCATATGATGTCACAGATGACATCATCATGTCATATGATGTCATAGATGACTTTATCATGTCATATGGTGTCATAGATGACTTTGTCATGTCATATGATGTCACAGATGACATCATTATGTCACATGACGTCATGGATGACATCATCATGTCATGTGATGTTGTTTATAACATCATCATTTCATGTGATGTTGTTTATGACATCATTATGTCATATGATGTCGTTTTTGACATCATCATGTCACATGATGTCATAAAAGACATCATTATGTCATATTATGTCATAGATGACTTTTTCATGTCATATGATGTCACAGATGACATCATCATGTCATATGATGTCATCGATGACATCATCATGTCATATTATGTCATAGATGACTTTATCATGTTAAATGATATCGTTTATGACATCATCATGTGACATGATGTCGTTTATGACATCATTATGTCATATGATGTCGTTTTTGACATCATCATGTCATTTGATGTCGTTTATGACATCATGATGTCACATGAAGTCATAAATGACTCAACAATGTCACATGATGTCATAGATGACATCATCATGTCATATGATGTCATTTATGACATCATCATGTCATATGATATCATCATATGATGATATCATTGTCACATAGCGTCATGAATGACATCATCATGTCATATGATATTAGAGATGACATCATCATGTCACAGAACGTCATGGATGACATTATCATGTCAGGTGATGTTTTTTTATGACATCATTATTTCATGTAATGTTGTTTATGACATCATCATGTTATGTGATGTCACAGATGACATCATCATGTCATAGGATGTCACAGATGACATCATCATGTCATATGATGTCATTTATGACATCATAATGTCATATGATGTCACAGATGACATCATCATGTCACATGACGTCATGGATGACATCATCATGTCATGTGATGTTGTTTATGATATCATGTCACATGAAGACATAAATGACATCATGTCAAATGACGTTATGGATGACATCATCATGTCATGTGAAGTCATTTATGACATCATCATGTCATGTGATGTCACAGATGACATCATCTAGTTATATGATGTCATAGATGACTTCTTCATGTCACATGAAGACATTAATGACATCATCATGTCACATGACGTCATGGATGACATCATCATGTTAAGTCGTTTATGACATAATCATGTCATAGTATGTCATAGATTACTTTGTCATGTCATATGATGTTATAGATGACTTTATCATGTCATATGATGTCACAGATAACATCATCACGTCATATGATGTCATCGATGACATTATCATGTCATATGATGTCATCGATGACTTTATCATGTCACATGATGTCGTTTATGACATCATTATGTCATATGATGTTGTTTTAAACATCATCATGTCATATGATGTCGTTTATGATATCATGATGTCACATAAAGTCATAGATGACATCATCATATCATATGATGTCATTTATGACATCATCATGTCATATGATTTCATTTATGACATCATCATGTCATGTGATGTTGTTTATGACATCATTATGTCATATAATGTCATAGATGACATCATCATGTCACATGACGTCATAAATGACTCATCATGTCACGTGATGTTATAGATAACATCATCATGTCATATATCATTTATGACATCATCATGTCATATGAAGTTATTTATGACATCATAACGTCATATGATGTTTTTTTTGACATCATCATGTCACATGATGTCGTTTATGACATCATTATGTCACATGATGTTGTTTTTGACATCATCATGTCATATGATGTCGTTTATGACATTATCATGTCATATGATGTCATCGATGACTTTATCATGTCAAATGATGTCGTTTATGACATCATCATGTCACATGATGTTGTTTATGACATTATCATTTCAGATGATGTTGTTTATGACATCATTGTGTCATATAATGTCATAGATGACATCATCATGTCATATGATGTCATAGATGACTTTATCATGTCAAATGAAGACATAAATGACATCATTTTGTTACATGACGTCATGGATGACATCATCATGTGAAGTCGTTTATGACATCATCATGTCATGTAATGTCACAGATGACATCATCATGTCATATGATTTCACAGATTGCATCATCATGTCATATGATGTCATAGATGACTTTATCATGTCATATGATGTCATAGATGACATCATCATGTGCAGTCTTTTATGACATCATCATGTCATGTGATATCACAGATGACATCATCATGTCATATGATATCACAGATGACATCATCATATCATATGATGTCACAGATGACATCATCATGTCATATGATGTCATACATGACTTTGTCATGTCACATGAAGTCATAAATGACTCATCATGTCACATGATGTCATAGATGACATCATTATGTCATATGTCATTTATGACATCATCATGTCATATGATGTCATTAATGACATCATAATGTCATATGACTTTGTTTATGACATCATCATGTCATGTGATGTCGTTTATGACATCATCATGTCATTTGATGTCGTTTATGACATCATCTTATCACATGACGTCGTGGATGACATCATCATGTCATGTGATGTTGTTTATGACATCATCATGTCATGTGATGTTGTTTATGACATCATTGTGCCATATAATGTCATAGATGACATCATCATGTCACATGATATTATTTATGACATCATCATGTCATGTAAAGTCGTTTATGACATCTACATGTCATGTGATGTGATATCATAGATGACTTCATCATGTCACATGAAGACATGGATGACATCATCATGTTAAGTCGTTTATGACATAATCATGTCATATGATGTCATAGATTACTTTGTCATGTCATATGATGTTATAGATGACTTTATCATGTCATATGATGTCACAGATGACATCATCATGTCATATGATGTCATCGATGACATTATCATGTCATATGATGTCATCGATGACTTTATCATGTCAAATGATGTCGTTTATGACATCATCATGTCACATGATGTCGTTTATGACATCATTATGTCATATGATGTTGTTTTAAACATCATCATGTCATATGATGTCGTTTATGATATCATGATGTCACATAAAGTCATAGATGACATCATCATATCATATGATGTCATTTATGACATCATCATGTCATATGATTTCATTTATGACATCATCATGTCATGTGATGTTGTTTATGACATCATTATGTCATATAATGTCATAGATGACATCATCATGTCACATGACGTCATAAATGACTCATCATGTCACGTGATGTTATAGATGACATCATCATGTCATATATCATTTATGACATCATCATGTCATATGAAGTTATTTATGACATCACAACGTCATATGATGTTGTTTTTGACATCATCATGTCACATGATGTCGTTTATGACATCATTATGTCACATGATGTTGTTTTTGACATCATCATGTCATATGATGTCGTTTATGACATTATCATGTCATATGATGTCATCGATGACTTTATCATGTCAAATGATGTCGTTTATGACATCATCATGTCACATGATGTTGTTTATGACATCATCATTTCAGGTGATGTTGTTTATGACCTCATTGTGTCATATAATGTCATAGATGACATCATCATGTCATATGATGTCATAGATGACTTTATCATGTCAAATGAAGACATAAATGACATCATTTTGTTACATGACGTCATGGATGACATCATCATGTGCAGTCTTTTATGACATCATCATGTCATGTGATATCACAGATGACATCATCATGTCATATGATATCACAGATGACATCATCATATCATATGATGTCACAGATGACATCATCATGTCATATGATGTCATACATGACTTTGTCATGTCACATGAAGTCATAAATGACTCATCATGTCACATGATGTCATAGATGACATCATTATGTCATATGTCATTTATGACATCATCATGTCATATGATGTCATTAATGACATCATAATGTCATATGACTTTGTTTATGACATCATCATGTCATGTGATGTCGTTTATGACATCATCATGTCATTTGATGTCGTTTATGACATCATCTTATCACATGACGTCGTGGATGACATCATCATGTCATGTGATGTTGTTTATGACATCATCATGTCATGTGATGTTGTTTATGACATCATTGTGCCATATAATGTCATAGATGACATCATCATGTCACATGATATTATTTATGACATCATCATGTCATGTAAAGTCGTTTATGACATCTACATGTCATGTGATGTGATATCATAGATGACTTCATCATATCACATGAAGACATGGATGACATCATCATGTTAAGTCGTTTATGACATAATCATGTCATATGATGCCATAGATTACTTTGTCATGTCATATGATGTTATAGATGACTTTATCATGTCATATGATGTCACAGATGACATCATCATGTCATATGATGTCATCGATGACATTATCATGTCATATGATGTCATCGATGACTTTATCATGTCAAATGATGTCGTTTATGACATCATCATGTCACATGATGTCGTTTATGACATCATTATGTCATATGATGTTGTTTTAAACATCATCATGTCATATGATGTCGTTTATGATATCATGATGTCACATAAAGTCATAGATGACATCATCATATCATATGATGTCATTTATGACATCATCATGTCATATGATTTCATTTATGACATCATCATGTCATGTGATGTTGTTTATGACATCATTATGTCATATAATGTCATAGATGACATCATCATGTCACATGACGTCATAAATGACTCATCATGTCACGTGATGTTATAGATGACATCATCATGTCATATATCATTTATGACATCATCATGTCATATGAAGTTATTTATGACATCACAACGTCATATGATGTTGTTTTTGACATCATCATGTCACATGATGTCGTTTATGACATCATTATGTCACATGATGTTGTTTTTGACATCATCATGTCATATGATGTCGTTTATGACATTATCATGTCATATGATGTCATCGATGACTTTATCATGTCAAATGATGTCGTTTATGACATCATCATGTCACATGATGTTGTTTATGACATCATCATTTCAGGTGATGTTGTTTATGACCTCATTGTGTCATATAATGTCATAGATGACATCATCATGTCATATGATGTCATAGATGACTTTATCATGTCAAATGAAGACATAAATGACATCATTTTGTTACATGACGTCATGGATGACATCATCATGTGAAGTCGTTTATGACATCATCATGTCATGTAATGTCACAGATGACATCATCATGTCATATGATGTCATAGATGACTTTATCATGTCATATGATGTCATAGATGACATCATCATGTGAAGTCTTTTATGACATCATCATGTCATGTGATATCACAGATGACATCATCATGTCATATGATGTCACAGATGACATCATCATGTCATATGATGTCATACATGACTTTGTCATGTCACATGAAGTCATAAATGACTCATCATGTCACATGATGTCATAGATGACATCATTATGTCATATGTCATTTATGACATCATCATGTCATATGATGTCATTAATGACATCATAATGTCATATGACTTTGTTTATGACATCATCATGTCATGTGATGTCGTTTATGACATCATCATGTCATGTGATGTTGTTTATGACATCATTGTGCCATATAATGTCATAGATGACATCATCATGTCACATGATATTATTTATGACTTCATCATGTCATGTAAAGTCGTTTATGACATCTACATGTCATGTGATGTGATATCATAGATGACTTCATCATGTCACATGAAGACATGGATGACATCATCATGTTAAGTCGTTTATGACATAATCATGTCATATGATGTCATAGATCACTTTGTCATGTCATATGATGTTATAGATGACTTTATCATGTCATATGATGTCACAGATGACATCATCATGTCATATGATGTCATCGATGACATTATCATGTCATATGATGTCATCGATGACTTTATCATGTCAAATGATGTCGTTTATGACATCATCATGTCACATGATGTCGTTTATGACATCATTATGTCATATGATGTTGTTTTAAACATCATCATGTCATATGATGTCGTTTATGATATCATGATGTCACATAAAGTCATAGATGACATCATCATATCATATGATGTCATTTATGACATCATCATGTCATATGATTTCATTTATGACATCATCATGTCATGTGATGTTGTTTATGACATCATTATGTCATATAATGTCATAGATGACATCATCATGTCACATGACGTCATAAATGACTCATCATGTCACGTGATGTTATAGATGACATCATCATGTCATATATCATTTATGACATCATCATGTCATATGAAGTTATTTATGACATCATAACGTCATATGATGTTGTTTTTGACATCATCATGTCACATGATGTCGTTTATGACATCATTATGTCACATGATGTTGTTTTTGACATCATCATGTCATATGATGTCGTTTATGACATTATCATGTCATATGATGTCATCGATGACTTTATCATGTCAAATGATGTCGTTTATGACATCATCATGTCACATGATGTTGTTTATGACATCATCATTTCAGGTGATGTTGTTTATGACATCATTGTGTCATATAATGTCATAGATGACATCATCATGTCATATGATGTCATAGATGACTTTATCATGTCAAATGAAGACATAAATGACATCATTTTGTTACATGACGTCATGGATGACATCATCATGTGAAGTCGTTTATGACATCATCATGTCATGTAATGTCACAGATGACATCATCATGTCATATGATTTCACAGATTACATCATCATGTCATATGATGTCATAGATGACTTTATCATGTCATATGATGTCATAGATGACATCATCATGTGAAGTCTTTTATGACATCATCATGTCATGTGATATCACAGATGACATCATCATGTCATATGATGTCACAGATGACATCATCATGTCATATGATGTCATACATGACTTTGTCATGTCACATGAAGTCATAAATGACTCATCATGTCACATGATGTCATAGATGACATCATTATGTCATATGTCATTTATGACATCATCATGTCATATGATGTCATTAATGACATCATAATGTCATATGACTTTGTTTATGACATCATCATGTCATGTGATGTCGTTTATGACATCATCATGTCATTTAATGTCGTTTATGACATCATCTTATCACATGATGTCGTGGATGACATCATCATGTCATGTGATGTTGTTTATGACATCATCATGTCATGTGATGTTGTTTATGACATCATTGTGCCATATAATGTCATAGATGACATCATCATGTCACATGATATTATTTATGACATCATCATGTCATGTAAAGTCGTTTATGACATCTACATGTCATGTGATGTGATATCATAGATGACTTCATCATGTCACATGAAGACATTAATGACATTATCATGTCAAATGACGTCATGGATGACATCATCATGTGAAGTCGTTTATGACATCATCATGTCATGTAATGTCAGAGATGACATCATCATGTCATATGAGGTCATCGATGACATCATCATGTCATATGATGACATAGATGACTTTATCATGTCAAATGATGTCGTTTATGACATAATCATGTCATATGATGTTGTTTCTGACATGATGTCACATGAAGTCATAAATGACTCATCATGTCACATGAAGTCATAGAATACATCATTATGTCATATGATGTCATTTATGACATCATCATGTCATATGATGTCACATATGACATCATCATGTCACATGACGTCATTAATAACATCATCATGTCATGTGATGTTGTTTATGACATCATCATGTCATGTGATGTTGTTTATGACATCATTATGTCATGTGATGTTGTTTATGACATCATCATGTCATGTGATGTTGTTTATGACATCATTATGTCATATAATGTCATAGATTACATCATCTTGTCACATGATGTCATAGATGACATCATCATGTCATGTGCTATCATTTATGACATCATCATGTCATATGATGTCATTTATGACATCATAATGTCATATGACGTCATGGATGACATCATCATGTGAAGTCCTTTATGACATCATTTTGATGTATGATGTCACAGATGACATCATCATGTCATATGATGTCACAGATGATATCATCATGTCATATGATGTCATAGATGACTTTATCATGTCATATGATGTCATAGATGACATCATGTCATATGATGTCGTTTATGACATCACAATGTCATATGTCATAGATGAGATCATTATGTCACATATCGTCATGAATGACATCATCATGTCACATTATGTCATAAAAGACATGATTATGTCACATGACGTCATAGATGACATCATCATCTCATGTGCTATCATTTATGACATCATCATGTCATATGATGTCATTTATGACATCATAATGTCATATAATTTCACAGATGACATCATCATGTCACATGACGTCATGGATGAAATCATCATGTCATGTGAAGTCGTTTATGACATCAATATGTCATGTGATGCCACAGATGACATCATCATGTCATAGGATGTCACAGATGACATCATCATGTCATAGGATGTCACAGATAACATCATCATGTCATATGATGTCACAGATGACATCATCAACTTATATGATGTCATAGTTGACTTCATCAGGTCACATGAAGACTTTAATGACATCATCATGTCACATGACGTCATGGATGACATCATTATGTGAAGTCTTTTATGACATTATTTTGTCATATGATGTCACAGATGACACCATCATGTCATATGATGTCACAGATGATATCATCATGTCATATGATGTCATAGATGACTTTGTCATGTCATATGATGTCATAGATGACATCATCATGTCATATGAATTCGTTTATGACATCACAATGTCATATGTCATAGATGAGATCATTATGTCACAAAGCTACATGAATGACATCGTCATGTCACATGATGTCATAAAAGACATCATTATGTCACATGACTTCATAGATGACATCATCATGTCATATGAGGTCATAGATGACATCATCATGTTACATGATGTTATTGATGACATCATGATGTCACATGAAGTCATAAATGACTCATCATGTCATATGATGTCATTTATGATATCATGTCATATGATGTCACATGACGTCATGGATGACATCATCATGTCATGTGATGTTGTTTATGACATCATCATGTCATGTGATGTTGTTTATGACATCATCATTTTATGTGATGATGTTTATGACATCATCATGTCACATGACGTCATGGATGACATCATTATGTGAAGTGATTTATGACATCATCATGTCATATGATTTCACAGATGACATCATCATGTCATGTGAAGTCATTTATGACATCATCATGTCATGTGATGTCACGGATGACATCATCAAGTTATATGATGTCATAGATGACTTCATCATTTCACATGAAGACATTAATGACATCATCATGTCACATGACGTCATGGATGACACCATTATGTGAAGTCATTTATGACATCATCATGTCATATGATGTCACAGATGACATCATCATGTGAAGTCATTAATCCTATCATCATGTCATGTGATGTCACAGATGACATCATGTCATATGATGTCACAGATAACATCATCATGTCATATAATGTCATAGATGACTTTATCATGTCATATGATGTCATAGATGACCTTATTATGTCATATGATGTCACAGATGACATCATCATGTCATATGATGTCATTGATGACATCATCATGTCATATGATGTCATAGATGACTTTATCATGTCAAATGATGTCGTTTATGTTATCATCATGTCACATGATGTCATTTATGACATCATTATGTCATATGATGCCGTTTTTGACATCATCATGTCATATGATGTCGTTTATGACATCATGATGTCACATGAAGTCAAAAATGACTCATCATGTCACATGATGTCATAGATGACATCATCATGTCATATGATGTCATTTATGACATCATCATGTCACATGACGTCATTAATGACATCATCATGTCATGTGATGTCGTTTATGACATCATGTCATGTGATGTCGTTTATGACATGTCATGTGATGTCGTTTATGACATCATCATGTCATTTGATGTCGTTTATGACATCATCATGTCACATGACGTCACATATGACATCATCTTGTCATGTGATGTATTTTATGACATCATCATGTCATGTGATGTCATAGATGACATCATGTCATATGACGTCATAGATGACATCATGTCACATGATGTCATTGAAGACATCATTATGTCACATTAGGTCATAAATGACTCATCATGTCACATGATGCCATAGATGACATCATCATGTCATATGATATCATTTATGACATCATCATGTCATATGATGACATTTATGACATCATAATGTCATATGATGTCACAGATGACATCATCGTGTCATGTGATGTTGTTTCTGACATCATCATTACATGTGATGTTGTTTATGACATCATTATGTTAAATAATGTCATAGATTACATCATCATGTAATCTAATATCATAAATGACTTCATCATATCACATGAAGACATAAATGACATCATCATGTCACATGACAACATGGATGACATCATCATGTCATGTGAAGTCGTTTATGACATCATCATGTCATATGATGTCACAGATGACATCATCAAGTTATATGATGTCATGGTTGACTTCATCATGTCACATGAAGACTATAGCTGCTCCTTTGGTTCTTCAGTATGGTCAGAAAAAGCCACGCTTCGACCGCTGGTCTTTTGATTGTTTAATTTTACAAACCAAACAAATCACCATGAAAAACGTGTGCATTTTAATCCACTTTTAAGGAGTTGCTATTCTATTTTCAGTCCTTGCGTTGCGTATTCTTTCTTCTTCTTCCAGCTTGTTCTTCGCTTCTTTTTTCTTGTAACGCTATTGCTGTTTCACGAGGCTTATTACAACCCCACACATGAACAGCGCATGCCCAGTCCTATTTTCGTTCACCACAAGGGGTCAGCAATGAGTCAAATTCAATGTAAAACAAATTTACAAGAAGAAAAAATATAAATAAAATATTACAAACGGCAAAACGTTTTGAGACAGCTACAAAGACATCAATGACATAATTATGTCACATGACGTCATGGATGACATCATCATTTGAAGTCCTTTATTACATCATTTTGTCATATGATGTCACAGATGACATCATCATTTCATATGATGTCACAGATGACATCATCATGTCATATGATATCACAGATGACATCATCATGTCATATGATGTCACAGATGTCATGATGATGTCGTTTATGACATCATCATGTCATTTGATGTCGTTTATGACATCATGATGTCACATGAAGTCATAAATGACTCATCATGTCACATGACGTCATGGATGACATCATCATGTCGTATGATGTCGTTTATGGCATCACAATGTCAAATGTCATAGATGAGATCATTATGTCACATAGTGTCATGAATGACTTCATCATGTCACATGATGTCATAAAAGACATCATTATGTCACATGACATCATAGATGACATCATCACGTCATATGTCATTTATGACATCTTCATGTCACATGATTTCGTTTATGACATCATTATGTCATATGATGTCATAAATGACATCATCATGTCATATGTCATTTATGACATGTTCATGTCATATGATCTCATAGACGACATCATCATGTCATATGAAGTAATAGATGACATCATCATTTCATGTGATGTTGTTTATGACATCATTATGTCATATAATGTCACAGATGACATCATCATGTCATATGATGTCATTTATGACATCATAATGTCATATGATGTCACATATGACATCATCATGTCACATGACGTCATTAATTACATCATCATGTCATGTGATGTCGTTTATGACATCATCATGTCATTTGATGTCGTTTATGACATCATGATGTCACATGAAGTCATAAATGACTAATCATGTCACATGATGTCATAGATGACATCATCATGTCATATGTCGTCATTTATGACATCATCATGTCATATGATGTCATTTATGACATCAAAATGTCATATGATCTCACATATGACATCATCATGTCACATGACGTCATGGATGACATCATCATGTCATGTGATGTTGTTTATGACATCATCATGTCATGTGATGTTACAGATGACATCATCAAGTTATATGATGTCATAGATGACTTCATCATGTCACATGAAGACATTACTGACTCATCATGTCACAAGATGTCATAGATGACATCATTATGTCATATGATGTCATCTGTGACATCATCATGTCATATGATGTCATTTATGACATCACCATGTCATATGATGTCACAGATGACATCATCATGTCACATGACGTTGTTTATGACATCATCATTTCATGTGATGTTGTTTATGACATCATTATGTCATATAATGTCATAGATGACATCATCAAGTTATATGATGTCATAGTTGACTTCATCATGTCACATGAAGACATTAATGACATCATCATGTCACATGACGTCATGGATGACATCTTCATGTCATATGATGTCGTTTATGACATCATTATGTCATATGATGTCATAAATGACATCATCATGCCCACTATAGGACACCTGCGTTAGGAGGCCCACCTTTTAACACGTGCGTCAAAGGACCTACTTTAGGAGACGCACTTTAGTAGATCTATATCAGGAGATCTGCATCAGAGGAATCCACATTAGGAAACATGCATCAGCAGACTTGCATCACGGAACCTGCGTCAGGAGGCCCCTTATATGACACCTGCGTCAGGAGGCCCACCTTATAACGCCTGCGTCAGGGGACCGACCCCAGGAGACGCAGTTTAGGAGATCTGCATCTTGAGACCTATGTCTGGGTAGCTGCATCAGGAGGCCCACTTTATGACACCTGCTTTAGACGAATCCACTTTAGGAAACCTGCATAAGGAGGTCTGCGTCAGGGGACCTGTGTCAGGGGACCTACTTCAGGAGACGCACTTTAGTAGATCTATATCAGGAGACCTGTGTCAGGGGAGCTGCCTGAGGAGACCTGTGAAAGGAGACCTGCCTCAGTGGAATCCACTTTAGGAAATCTGCGTCAGGGGACCTGCATCAGGAGGCCCACTATGACACCTGCATTTGGGGACCTAACGTAGGAGACGCACTTTAAGAGATCTTCTTCAGGGGAGCTGCGTCAGGAGGCCCACTTTATGACACCTGCGTCAGGGGACTTACTTCAGTAGACGCAGTTTAGTAGATCTCCTTCAGGAGAGCTTTGTCCGGGGAACTGCCTTAGGAGACCTGTGAAAGGAGACCTGCGTCAGTGGAATCCACTTTAGGAAACCTGCATCAGGAGACCTCCTTCAGGGGACCTGCGTCAGGAGGCCCACTTTATGACACCAGCGTCAGGGGAATCAACTTTATGATACCCGCATCAGGAGGCCTGCGTCCAGGGGCCTGCGTCAAGGGGCCTGCATCAGGAGGCCCACTTTATGACACCAGCGTAAGGGGAACTACTTCAGGAGATGAACTTTAGGAGATCTATATCAGGAAACCTGTGTCAGGGGAGCTGTCTTAGTAGACCTGTGAAAAGACACATGCGTCAGTGGTATCCACTTTAAAAAACCTGCATCAAGAGACCTGCGTCAGGAGGCCCACTTTATGACACCTGCGTCAGGGGACCTACTTCAGGAGTTAAACTATAGGAGATCTATATCAGGAAACCTGTGTCAGGGGAGCTGCCTTAGGACACCTGTGATAGAAGACCAGCATCAGTGGAATCAATTTTAGATAACCTTATCAGGAGACTTGCACCAGGGGACCTGCGTCAGGAGACCCACTTTATGACACCAGCGTCAGGGGACCTACTTCAGGGGATCCATATCAGGAAACCTGTGTCAGGGGAGCTGTGTCTGGAGGCCCACTTTATGACACCTGCATCAGTGGAATCAACTTTAGGAAACCTGCAACAGCAGGCCTGCGTCAGGAGGCCCCTTTTATGACACCAGCGTAAGGGGAACTACTTCAGGAGATGCACTTTAGGAGATCTATATCAGGAAACCTGTGTCAGGGAGAGCTGTCTTAGGAAACCTGTAAAAAGACACATGCGTCAGTGGAAACCACTTTAGGAAACCTGCATCAAGAGACCTGCGTCGGGGGACCTGTGTCAAGAGACCCACTTTATGACACCTGCATCAGGGGACCTACATCAGGAGACGCACTTTAGGAGATCTGCGTCAGAAGACCTGAGTCAGGGGAGCTGCCTTAGCAGACCTGTGAAAGGAGACCTGCTTCAGTGGAATCCACTTTAGATAAGCTTATCAGGTGACTTGCATCAGGGGACCTGCGTCAGGCGGCCCACATTATAACACCTGTGTCAAGGGACCTACCTCAGGAGACGCACTTTAGGAGATTTGCATAAGGATACCTGTGTCGGAGGAGGTGCGTCTGGAGGCCCACTTTATGACCCCTGCATCAGTGGAATCAACTTTAGGAAAACTCCATCAGGAGGCCTGCGTCAAGGGACCTGCGTCAGGAGGCCCACTTTATGACACCAGCGTCAGGGGACCTACTTCAGAAGATGCACTTTAGGAGATCTATATCAGGAAACCTGTGTCAGGGGAGCTGTCTTACGAGACCTGTGAAAAGACATGCGTCAGTAGAATTTACTTTAGAAAACCTGCATCAAGAGACCTGCGTCAGGAGACCTACGTCAGGGGACGCACTTTAGGAGATCTGCGTCAGAAGACCTGAGTCAGGGGAACTGCCGTAGGAGACCTGTGAAAAGAGACCTGCGTCAGTGGAATCCACTTTAGAAAACTTGATTCAGGAGACCTGCGTCAGGACACCTGCATCAGGAGGCCGACCTTTTTTCACCTGCGTCAAGGGACCTACCTTAGGAAACGCACTTTAGGAGATCTCCGTCAGGGGAGCTATGTCAGGGGAGCTGTCTTAGGAGACCTGTGAAAGGAGACCTGCCTCAGTGGAATCCACTTTAGGAAATCTGCATAAGGAGACCTGCGTCAGGGGACCTGCGTCAGGAGGCCCACTTTATGACACCTGCGTCAGGGGACGTACTTCAGGAGACGAACTATAGTAAATCTATATCAGGAGACCTGTGTCAGGGAAGCTGCTTTAGGATTGCTGTGAAAGGAGATCTCCATCAGTGGAATACACATTAGGAAACATGCATCAGTAGACCTGCATCAGGAGACCTGCGTCAGGAGGCCCACTTTATGACACCTGCGTCAGAGGACCTACCTCAGGAGATTTACTTAAGGAGATCTGCGTCAGAAGACATGTGTCAGGGGAACTGTCTTAGGAGACCTGTGAAAGGAGATCTGCATCAGTGGAATCCACTTTAGGAAACCTGCATCAGGAGACCTGCTTCAGGGGACAAGCGTCAGGACGCCCACTTTATGACACCTGCATCAGGGGACCTATCTTAGGAGACACACTTTAAGAGATCTCCTTCAGGAGAGCTTCGTCAGGGGAGCTGTGTTAGGAGACCTGTGAAAGGAGACCTGCCTCAGTGGAATCCACTTTAGGAAATCTGCATCAGAAGACCTGCGTCAGGGGACCTGCGTCAGGGGACCTACTTCAGGAGACGAACTATAGTAGATCTATATCAGGTGACCTGCGTCAAGAGGCCCACTATATAACACCTGCATCAGGGGACCTAACTTAGGAGACGCACTTTAAGAGATCTCCTTCAGGAGAGCTTCGTCAGGGGAGCTGCGTTAGGAGACCTGTGAAAAGAGACCTGCGTCAGTGGAATCCACTTTAGGAGACCTGTGAAAAAGGACCTGCGTCAGTGGAATCCACTTTAGGAAACCTGCATTAGGGGACCGGCGTCAGGAGGCCCACTATATGACACCTGCATCAGGGGACCTACTTCAGGAGACGCACTTTAGTAGATCTATATTAGGGGACCGGCGTCAGGAGACCTGCATCAGGAGGCCCAATATATGACACCTGCATCAGGGGACCTAACTTAGGAGGCGCACTTTAAGAGATCTCCTTCAGGAGAGCTTTGTCAGGGGAGCTGCGTTAGGAGACCTGTGAAAGGAGACCTGCCTCAGTGGAATCCACATTAGGAAACATGCATCAGTAGACCTGTATCAGGGGATCTGCGTCAGGAGGCTCACTTTATGACACCTGCATCAGAGGACCTACCTCAGGAGATTTACTTTAGGAGATCTGTATCAGAAGACGTGTCAGGAGAACTGCCTGAGGAGACCTTTGAAAGGAGATCTGCATCAGTGGAATTCACTTTAGGAAACCTGCATCAGGAGACCTGCTTCAGGGGACAAGCGTCAGAACTCCCACTTTATGACACCTGCGTCAGGGGACCTACTTCAGGAGACACACTTTAGTAGATCTATATCAGGAGACCTGCGTCACGGGGCCCACTATATGACACCTGCATCAAGGGACCTAACTTAGGAGACGCAGTTTAAGAGATCTACTTCAGGAGAGCTTCGTCAGGGGAGCTGCGTTAGGAGACCTGTGAAAAGAGACCTGCGTCAGTGGAATCCACTTTAGGAGACCTGTGAAAAGAGACCTGCGTCAGTGGAATCCACTTTAGGAGACCTGTGAAAAAGACCTGCGTCAGTGGAATCCACTTTAGGAAATCTGCATCAGGAGACCTGTGTCAGGGGACCTGCGTCAGTAGGCCCACTCTATGACACCTGCGTCAGGGGACCTACTTCAGGAGACGCACTTTAGTATATCTATATCAGGATACCTGCGTCAGGAGGCCCACTATATGACACCTGCATCAGGGCACCTAACTTAGGAGACGCACTTTAAGAGATCTCCTTCAGGAGAGCTTCGTCAGGGGAGCTGCGTTTGGAGACCTGTGAAAAGAGACCTGCGTCAGTGAAATTCAATTTAGGAAACCTGATTCAGGAGACCTGCGTCAGGACACCTGCGTCAGGAGGCCCACTTTATTTCCCCTGCGTCAGGGGACCTACCTTAGGAATCGACTTTAGGAGATCTCCGTCAGGGGAGCTGTCTAAGGAGACCTGTGAAGGGACACATGAGTCAGTGGAATCCACTTTAGGAAACCTACATTAGGGGACCGGCGTCAGGAGACCTGCGTCAGGAGGCCCACTGTATGACACCTGCGTCAGGGGACCTACTTCAGGAGACGCACTTTAGTAGATCTATATAAGGAGACTTGTGTCAGGGGAGCTACCTGAGGAGACCTGTGAAGAAGACCTGCCTCAGTGGAATCCACTTTAGGAAATATCCGTCAGGAGACCTGCTTCAGGGGACAAGCGTCAGGACGCCCACTTTATGACACCTGCATCAGGGGACCTATCTTAGGAGACGCACTTTAAGAGATCTCCTTCAGGAGAGCTTTTGAAGGGGAACTGCCTTAGGAGACCTGTGAAAGGAGACCTGCATCAGTGGAATCCACTTTAGGAAACCTGCATCAGGAGACCTGCTTCAGGGGACAAGCGTCAGGACGCCCACTTTATGACACCTGCATCAGGGGACCTATCTTAGGAGACGCACTTTAAGAGATCTCCTTCAGGAGAGCTTTTGAAGGGGAGGTGTGTTAGGAGACCTGTGAAAGGAGACCTGCGTCAGTGGAATCCACTTTAGGAAACCTGCATCAGAAGACCTCCTTCAGAGGACCTGCGTCAGGAGGCCCACTTTATGACACCTGCGTCAGGGGACCTACTTCAGGAGACGCACTTTAAGAGATCTCCTTCAGGAGAGCTTCGTCAGGGGAGCTGTCTTAGGAGACCTGTGAATGGACACATGAGTCAGTGGAATCCACTTTAGGAAACCTGCATTAGGGGACCGGCGTCAGGAGGCCCACTATTTGACACTTGCATCAGGGGACCTAACTTAGGAGACGCACTTTAAGAGATCTCCTTCAGGAGAGCTTCGTCAGGGGAGCTGCGTTAGGAGACCTGTGAAAGGAGACCTGCGTCAGTGGAATCCACTTTAGGAGACCTGTGAAAAGAGACCTGCGTCAGTGGAATCCACTTTAGGAGACCTGTGAAAAAGACCTGCGTCAGTGGAATCCACTTTAGGAAACCTGCATCAGGAGACCTCCTTCAGGGGACCTGCGTCAGGAGGCCCACTTTATGACACCTGCGTCAGGGGACCTACTTCAGGAGACGCACTTTAGTAGATCTATATAAGGAGACCTGTGTCAGGGGAGCTACCTGAGGAGACCTGTGAAGAAGACCTGCCTCAGTAGAATCCACTATAGGATATCTGCGTCAGGGGACCTGCGTCAGGAGGACCACTTGATGACACCTGCGTCAAAGGACCTACCTCAGGAGATTTACTTTAGGAGATCTGCGTCAGAAGACATGTGTCAGGGGAACTGCCTTAGGAGACCTGTTAAAAGAGACCTGCGTCAGTGGAATCCACTTTATGAAACTTGATTCAGGAGACATGCGTCAGGACACCTGCGTCAGGAGGCCGACCTTTATTCCCCTGCGTCAGGGGACCTACCTTAGGAAACGGACTTTAGGAGATCTCCGTCAGGGGAGCTATGTCAGGGGAGCTGTCTTAGGAGACCTGTGAAAGGACACATGAGTCAGTGGAATCCACTTTAGGAAACCTGCATTAGGGGACAGGCGTCGGGAGACCTGCGTCAGGAGGCCCACTATATGACACCTGCATCAGGAGACCTAACTTACGAGACACACTTTAAGAGATCTCCTTCAGGAGAGCTTTGTCAGGGGAGCTGCGTTAGGAGACCTGTGAAAGGAGACCTGCGTCAGTGGAATAAACTTTATGATATCTGCATCAGCAGACTTGCTTCAGGAGACCTGCATCAGAAGGCCCACTTAATGACACCTGTGTTAGGGGACGTACCTCAGGGGATATAATTTAGGAGATCTCCTTCAGGAGAGCTTTGTCAGGGGAGCTGCGTTAGAAGACCTGTGAAAGGAGACCTGCGTCAGTGGAATCCACTTTAGGAAACCTGCATCAGGAGACCTCCTTCAGGGGATCTGCGTCAGGAGGCCCACTTGATGACACCTGCGTCAGGGGACCTACATTAGGTGACGCACTTTAGTAGATCTATATCAGGAGACCTGTGTCAGGGGAGCTGCTTGAGAAGACCTGTGAAAGGAGACCTGCCTCAGTGGAATCCACTTTAGGAAATCTGCGTCAGGGGACCTGCGTTAGGAGGCCCACTTGATGACACCTGCGTCAGGGGACCTATCTTAGGAGACGCACTTTAAGAGATCTCCTTCAGGAGAGCTTTTGAAGGGGAGCTGCGTTAGGAGACCTGTGAAAGGAGACCTGCGTCAGTGGAATCCACTTTAGGAAACCTGCATCAGGGGACCGGCGTCAGGAGGCCCACTATATGACACCTGCATCAGGGGACCTAACTTAGGAGATGCACTTTAAGAGATCTCCTTCAGCAGAGCTTTGTCAGGGGATCTGCGTTAGGAGACCTGTGAAAGGAGACCTGCGTCAGTGGAATCCACTTTGGGAAACCTACATCAGGAGACCTCCTTGAGGGGACCTGTGTCAGGAGGCCCACTTTATGACACCTGCGTCAGGGGACCTACGTCAGGAGACGCACCTTAGTAGATTTATATAAGGAGACCTGTGTCAGGGAAGCTGCCTGAGGAGACCTGTGAAAGGAGATCTGCATAAGTGGAATCCACTTTAGGAAACCTGCATCAGGAGACCTGCTTCAGGGGACAAGCGTCAGGACTCCCACTTTATGACACCTGCATCAGGGGACCTATCTTAGGAGAGGCACTTTAGTAGATCTATATCAGGAGACCTGCGTCAGGAGGCCCACTACCTGACATCTGCATCAGGGGACCTAATTTAGGAGACTCACTTTAAGAGATCTCTTTCAGGAGAGCTTCGTCAGGGGAGCTGCGTTAGGAGACCTGTGAAAAGAGACCTGCGTCAGTGGAATCCACTTTAGGAAATCTGCATCAGGAGAACTGCGTCAGGAGGCCCACTTTATGACACCTGCGTCAGGGGACCTACTTCAGGAGACGCACTTTAGTAGATCTATATCAGGACACCTGCGTCAGGAGGCCCACTATATGACACCTGTATCAGGGGACCTAACTTAGGAGACGTACTTTAAGAGATTTCCTTCAGGAGAGCTTCGTCAGGGGAGCTGCGTTAGGAGACCTGAGAAAAGAGACCTGCGTCAGTGGAATCCACTTTAGGAAACTTGATTCAGGAGACCTGCATTAGGACACCTGCGTCAGGAGGCCCAATTTATTTCACCTGCGTCAGTGGAATAAACTTTATGATATCTGCATTAGGAGACCTGCATTAGAAGGCCCACTTAATGACACCTGTGTTAGGGGACGTACCTCAGGGGATATAATTTAGGAGATCTCCTTCAGGGGACCTGCGTCATGGGACCTGTGTTAGGAGACCTGTGAAAAGAGACCTGCGTCAGTGGAATCCACGTTAGGAAATCTGCGTCAGGGGACCTGCGTCAGGAGGCCCATTTGATGACACCTGCGTCAGAGGACCTACCTCAGGAGATTTACTTTAGGAGATCTCCTTCAGGAGAGCTTTGTCAGGGGAGCTGCCTTAGGAGACCTGTGAAAGGAGACCTGCGTCAGTGGAATCCACTTTACGAAACTTGATTCATGAGACCTGCGTCAGGGCACCTGCGTCAGGAGGCCGACCTTTTTTCACCTGCGTCAGGGGACCCACCTTAGGAAACGCACTTTAGGAGATCTCCGTCAGGGGAGCTATGTCAGGGGAGCTGTCTTAGCAGACCTGTGAAAGGACACATGAGTCAGTGGAATCCACTTTACGAAACCTGCATTAGGGTACAGGCGTCAGGAGACCTGCGTCAGGAGGCCCACTATATGACACCTGCATCAGGGGACCTAACTTACGAGACGCACTTTAAGAGATCTCCTTCAGGAGAGCTTTGTCAGGGGAGCTGCGTTAGGAGACCTGCGTCAGTGGAATAAACTTAATGATATCTTCATCAGGAGACCTGTTTCAGGAGACCTGCATCAGAAGGCCCACTTAATGACACCTGTGTCAGGGGACGTACCTCAGGGGATACAATTTAGGAGATCTCCTTCAGGAGAGCTTTGTCAGGGGAGCTAACTGAGGAGACCTGTGAAAGGAGACCTGCCTCAGTGGAATACACTTTAGGAAATCTGCATCAGGAGACCTGCGTCAGGGGACCTGCGTCAGGAGGCCCACTTGATGACACCTGCGTCAGAGCACCTACTTCAGGAGATGCACTTTAGTAGATTTATATCAAGAGACCTGCATCAGAAGGCCCACTTAATGACACCTGTGTTAGGGGACGTACCTCAGGGGATACAATCTAGGAGATCTCCTTCAGGGGACCTGCGTCATGGGACCTGTGTTAGGAGACCTGTGAAAAGAGACCTGCGTCAGTGGAATCCACTTTAGGAAACTTGATTCAGGAGACCTGCGTCAGGAGGCCAACTTTATTTCCCCTGCGTAAGGGGACCTACCTTAGGAAATGCACTTTAGGAGATCTCCGTCAGGGGAGCTATGTCAGGGGAGCTGTCTTAGGAGACCCGTGAAAGGACACCTGCCTCAGTGGAATCCACTTTAGGAAATCTGCATCAGGAGACCTGCGTCAGGGGACCTGCGTTAGGAGGCCAACTTTATGACACCTGCGTCAGGGGATCTACTTCAGGAGACGAACTATAATAGATCTATATCAGGAGACCTATGTCATGGAAGCTGCTTTAGGATTGCTGTGAAAGGAGATCTGCATCAGTGGAATCCACTTTAGGAAACCTGCATCAGGGGACAAGCGTCAGGACGCCCACTTTATGACACCTGCATCAGGGGACAAGCGTCAGGACGCCCACTTTATGACACCTGCATCAGGGGACCTATCTTAGGAGACGCACTTTAAGAGATTTCCTTCAGGAGAGCTTTTGAAGGGGAGCTACGTTAGGAGACCTGTGAAAGGAGACCTGCGTCAGTGGAATCCACTTTAGGAAATCTGCGTCAGGGGACCTGCGTCAGGAGGACCACTTTATAACACCTGCGTCAGGGGACCTACTTCAGGAGACACACTTTAGTAGATCTATATCAGGAGACCTGCGTCAGGAGGCCCACTATATGACACCTGCGTCAGGGGACCTAACTTAGGAGCGCACTTTAAGAGATCTCCTTCAGGAGACCTATCTCAGGGGAGCTGTCTTAGGAGACCTGTGAAAGGACACATGAGTCAGTGGAATCCACTATAGGAAATCTGAATCAGGAGACCTGCATCAGGGGACCTAAGTCAGGAGGCCCACTTTATGACTCCTGCATCAGGGGACCTACTTCAGGCGACGCCCTTTAGTAGATCTATATCAGGAGACCTGCGTCAGGAGCCCCACTATATGACACCTGCATCAGGGGATCTAACTTAGGAGATGCACTTTAAGAGATCTCCTTCAGGAGAGCTTTGTCAGGGGAGCTGCGTTAATAGACCTGTGAAAAGAGACCTGCTTCAGGGGAATCCACTTTAGGAAACCTGCATCAGGAGACCTCCTTCAGGGGACCTGCGTCAGGAGGCCCACTTTATGACACCTGCATCAGGGGACCTATCTTAGGAGACGCACTTTAAGAGATCTCCTTCAGGAGAGCTTTTGAAGGGGAGCTACGTTAGGAGACCTGTGAAAGGAGACCTGCGTCAGTGGAATTCACTTTAGGAAACCTGCATCAGGAGACCTCCTTCAGGGGACCTGCGTCAGGAGGCCCACTATATGACAACTGCATCAGGGGACCTGACTTAGGAAACGCACTTTAAGAGATCTCCTTCATGAGAGCTTCGTCAGGGGAGCTGCGTTAGGAGACCAGTGAAAAGAGATCTGCGTCAGTGGAATCCACTTTAGGAAATCTTAATCAGGAGACCTGCGTCAGGGGACCTAAGTCAGGTGGCCCACTATATGACCCCTGCGTCAGGGGACCTACTTCAGGAGACGCACTTCAGTAGATCTACATCAGGAGACCTGCGTCGGGAGGCCCACTATATGACAAATGCGTCAGGGGACCTAACATAGGAGACGCACTTTAAGAGATTTCCTTCAGGAGAGCTTCGTCAGGGGAGCTACGTTAGGAGACCTGTGAAAACAGACCTGCGTCAGTGGAATCCACTTTAGGAAACTTGATTCAGGAGACCTGCGTCAGGACACCTGCGTCAGGAGGCCGACCTTTTTTCACCTGCGTCAGGGGATCTACCTTAGGAAACGCACATTAGGAGATCTCCGTCAGGGGAGCTATGTCAGGGGAGCTGTCTTATGAGACCTGTGAAAGGACACATGAGTGAGTGGAATCCACTTTAGGAAACCTGCATTGGGGGACAGAGGTCAGGAGACCTGCGTCAGGAGACCCACTATATGACACCTGCATCAGGGGACCTAACTTACGAGACGCACTTTAAGAGATCTCCTTTAGGAGAGCTTTGTCAGGGGAGCTGCGTTAGGAGATCTGTGAAAGGAGACCTGCGTCAGTGGAATCCACTTTAGGAAACCTGCATCAGGGGACAAGCGTCAGGACGCCCACTTTATGACACCTGCATCAGGGGACAAGCGTCAGGACGCCCACTTTATGACACCTGCATCAGGGGACCTATCTTAGGAGACGCACTTTAAGAGATTTCCTTCAGGAGAGCTTTTGAAGGGGAGCTACGTTAGGAGACCTGTGAAAGGAGACCTGCGTCAGTGGAATCCACTTTAGGAAATCTGCGTCAGGGGACCTGCGTCAGGAGGACCACTTTATAACACCTGCGTCAGGGGACCTACTTCAGGAGACGCACTTTAGTAGATCTATATCAGGAGACCTGCGTCAGGAGTTCCACTATATGACACCTGCGTCAGGGGACCTAACTTAGGAGCGCACTTTAAGAGATCTCCTTCAGGAGACCTATGTCAGGGGAGCTGTCTTAGGAGACCTGTGAAAGGACACATGAGTCAGTGGAATCCACTTTAGGAAACTTGATTCAGGATACCTGCATCAGGACACCTGCGTCAGGGGACCTAACTTAGGAGACGCACTTTAAGAGATCTCCTTCAGGAGAGCTTCGTCAGGGGAACTGCGTTAGGAGACCAGTGAAAAGAGACCTGTGTCAGTGGAATCCACTATAGGAAATCTGAATCAGGAGACCTGCGTCAGGGGACCTAAGTCAGGAGGCCCACTTTATGACTCCTGCATCAGGGGACCTACTTCAGGCGACGCCCTTTAGTAGATCTATATCAGGAGACCTGCGTCAGGATTCCCACTATATGACTCCTGCATCAGGGGATCTAACTTAGGAGATGCACTTTAAGAGATCTCCTTCAGGAGAGCTTTGTCAGGGGAGCTGCGTTAATAGACCTGTGAAAAGAGACCTGCTTCAGGGGAATCCACTTTAGGAAACCTGCATCAGGAGACCTCCTTCAGGGGACCTGCGTCAGGAGGCCCAATTTATGACACCTGCATCAGGGGACCTATCTTAGGAGACGCACTTTAAGAGATCTCCTTCAGGAGAGCTATTGAAGGGGAGCTACGTTAGGAGACCTGTGAAAGGAGACCTGCGTCAGTGGAATTCACTTTAGGAAACCTGCATCAGGAGACCTCCTTCAGGGGACCTGCGTCAGGAGGCCCACTATATGACAACTGCATCAGGGGACCTGACTTAGGAGACGCACTTTAAGAGATCTCCTTCATGAGAGCTTCGTCAGGGGAGCTGCGTTAGGAGACCAGTGAAAAGAGATCTGCGTCAGTGGAATCCACTTTAGGAAATCTTAATCAGGAGACCTGCGTCAGGGGACCTAAGTCAGGTGGCCCACTATATGACTCCTGCGTCAGGGGACCTACTTCAGGAGACGCACTTTAGTAGATCTACATCAGGAGACCTGCGTCAGGAGGCCCACTATATGACAAATGCGTCAGGGGACCTAACATAGGACACGTACTTTAAGAGATTTCCTTCAGGAGAGCTTCTTCAGGGGAGCTACGTTAGGAGACCTGTGAAAACAGACCTGGGTCAGTGGAATCCACTTTAGGAAACTTGATTCAGGAGACCTGCGTCAGGACACCTGCGTCAGGAGGCCGACCTTTTTTCACCTGCGTCAGGGGACCTACCTTAGGAAACGCACATTAGGAGATCTCCGTCAGGGGAGCTATGTCAGGGGAGCTGTCTTAGGAGACCTGTGAAAGGACACATGAGTGAGTGGAATCCACTTTAGGAAACCTGCATTGGGGGACAGAGGTCAGGAGACCTGCGTCAGGAGACCCACTATATGACACCTGCATCAGGGGACCTAACTTACGAGACGCACTTTAAGAGATCTCCTTTAGGAGAGCTTTGTCAGGGGAGCTGCGTTAGGAGATCTGTGAAAGGAGACCTGCGTCAGTGGAATCCACTTTAGGAAATTTGATTGAGGAGACCTGCGTCAGGACACCTGCGTCAGGAGGCCCACTTCATTTCACCTGCGACAGGGGACCTACCTTAGGAAAAGCACTTTAGGAGATCTCCGTCAGGGGAGCTATCTTAGGAGAATTGTGAATGGAGACCTGCCTCAGTGGAATCCACTTTAGAAAATCTCCATCAGGAGACCTGCGTCAGGGGACAAGCGTCAGGACGCCCACTTTATGACACCTGCATCAGGGGACCTATCTTAGGAGACGCACTTTAAGAGATCTCCTTCAGGAGAGCTTCGTCAGGGGAGCTGCGTAAGGAGACCTGTGAAAAGACACCTGCTTCAGGGGAATCCACTTTAGGAAACCTGCATCAGGAGACCTCCTTCAGGGGACCTGCGTCAGGAGGCCCACTTTATGACACCTGCGTCAGGGGACCTACTTCAGGAGACGCACTTTAGTAGATCTATATCAGGAGACCTGTGAAAGGAGACCTGCCTCAGTGGAATCCACGTTAGGAAATCTGCGTCAGGGGACCTGCGTCAGGAGGCCCACTTGATGACACCTGCGTCAGAGGACCTACCTCAGGAGATTTACTTTAGGAGCTCTGCGTCAGAAGACATGTATCAGGGGAACTGCCTTAGGAGACCTGTGAAAAGAGACCTGCGTCAGTGGAATGCACTTTTGGAAACTTGATTCAGGAGCCCTGCATCAGGGCACCTGCGTCAGGAGGCCGACCTTTTTTCACCTGCGTCAGGGGACCCACCTCAGGAAACGCACTTTAGGAGATCTCCGTCAGGGGAGCTATGTCAGGGGAGCTGTCTTAGGAGACCTGTGAAAGGACACATGAGTCAGTGGAAACCACTTTAGGAAACCTGCATTAGGGGACAGGCGTCAGGAGACCTGCGTCAGGAGGCCCACTATATGACACCTGCATCAGGGGACCTAACTTACGAGACGCACTTTAAGAGATCTCCATCAGGAGAGCTTTGTCAGGGGAGCTGCGTTAGGAGACTTGTGAAAGAAGACCTGCGTCAGTGGAATAAACTTTATGATATCTACATCAGGAGACCTGCTTCACGAGACCTGCATCAGAAGGCCCACTTAATGACACCTGTGTCAGGGGACGTACATCAGGGGATACAATTTAGGAGATCTTCAGGAAAGCTTTGTCAGGGGAGCTAACTGAGGAGACCTGTGAAAGGAGACCTGCGTCAGTGGAATCCACTTTAGGAAACCTGCATTAGGGGACCGGCGTTAGGAGACCAGCGTCAGGAGGCCCACTATATGACACCTGCATCAGGGGACCTATGTCAGGGGAGCTGTCTTAGGAGACCTGTGAAAGGAGACCTGCCTCAGTGGAATCCACTTTAGGAAATCTCCATCATGGGGGCTGCATCAGGAGGCCCATTTAATGACACCTGCGTCAGGGGACCTACTTCAGGAGACGCACTTTAGTAGATCAATATCAGGAGACCTGCGTCAGGAGGCCCACTATATGACACGTGCATCATGGGACCTAACTTAGGAGACGCACTTTAAGAGATCTCCTTCAGGGGAGCTGCGTCAGGAGGCCCACTTTATGACACCTGCGTCAGGGGACCTACTTCAGTAGACGCACTTTAGTAAATCTCCTTCAGGAGAGCTTTGTCAGGGGAACTGCCTTAGGAGACCTGTGAAAGGAGACCTGCATCAGTGGAATCCACTTTAGGAAACTTACATCAGGAGACCTCCTTCAGGGGACCTGCGTCAGGAGGCCCAACTTTATGACACCTGCGTCAGGGGACCTACGTCAGGAGACGCACTTAAGTAGATCTATATCAGGAGACCTGTGTCAGGGCAGCTGTCTTAGGAGACCTGTGAAAGGAGACCTGCCTCAGTGGAATCCACTTCAGGAAATCTGCATCAGGAGACCTAGGTCAGGGGACCTGCGTCAGGAGGCCCACTTTATGACACCTGCGTCAGAGGACCTACCTCAGGAGATTTACTTTAGGAGATCTGCGTCAGAAGACGTGTCAGGGGAACTTCCTTGGGAGACCAGTGAAAGGAGATCTGCATCAGTGGAATTCACTTTAGGAAACCTGCATCAGGAGACCTGGTTCAGGGGACAAGCGTCAGGACGCCCATTTTATGACACTTGCATCAGGGGACCTATCTTAGGAGACGCACTTTAAGAAATCTCTTTCAGGAGAGCTTTTGCAGGGGAGCTGCGTTAGGAGACCTGTGAAAGGAAACCTGCGTCAGTGGAATCCACTTTAGGAAACCTGCATCAGGAGACATCCTTCAGGGGACCTGCGTCAGGACGCCCACTTTATGACACCTGCGACAGGGGACCTACTTCAGGAGATGCACTTTAGTAGATCTTTATCAGGTGACCTGTGTCAGGGGAGCTGCCTGAGGAGACCTGTGAAAGGAGACCTGCCTCGGTGGAATCCACTTTAGGAAATCTGCATCAGGAGACCTGCGTCAGAGGACATGCGTCAGGAGGCCCACTTTATGAAACCTGCGTCAGGGGACCTACTTCAGGAGATGAACTTTAGAAGATCTATATTAGGAGACCTGTGTCAGGGGAGCTGTCTTAGGAGACCTGTGAAAGGAGACCTGCTTCAGTGGAATCCACTTTAGATAGCCTTATCAGGAGACTTGCATCAGGGGACCTGCGTCAGGAGAACCACTTTATGTCACCTGCATCAGGGGACCTACCTCAGGAGACGCACTTTAGGAGATCTGCATAAGGATACCTGTGTCAGGGGAGCTGCGTCTGGAGGCCCACTTTATGACACCTGCATCAGTGGAATCAACTTTAGGAAATCTGCATCAGTGGAATCAACTTTAGGAAACCTGCATCAGGAGGCCTGCGTCAAGGGACCTGCGTCAGGAGGCCCACTTTATGACACCAGCAGGAAACTACTTCAGGAGATGCACTTTAGGAGATCTATATCAGGAAACCTGTGTAAGGGGAGCTGTCTTAGGAAACCTGTGAAAAGACACATGCGTCAGTGGAAACCACTTTAGGAAACCTGCATCAAGAGACCTGAGTCAGGGGACCTGCGTCATGAGGCCCACTTTATGTCACCTGCATCAGGGGACCTACCTCAGGAGACGCACTTTAGGAGATCTGCATAAGGATACCTGTGTCAGGGGAGCTGCGTCTGGAGGCCCACTTTATGACACCTGCATCAGTGGAATCAACTTTAGGAAAACTGCATCAGGAGGCCTGCGTCAAGAGACCTGCGTCAGGAGGCCCACTTTATGACATCAGCATCAGGGGACCTACTTCAGGAGATCTATATCAGCAAACCTGTGTCAGGGGAGCTGCGTCTGGAGGCCCACTTTATAACACCTGCGTCAGGGGACCTACTTCAGCAGATGCACTTTAGGAAATCTATATCAGGATACCTGTGTCAGGGGAGCTGCCTCAGGACACCTGTAATAGAAGACCAACTTCAGTGGAATCCACTTTAGATAACCTTATCAGGAGACTTGCATCAGGGGACTTGCGTCAGGACACCCACTTTCTGACACCTGCGTCAGGAGGCCCACTTTATGACACCTGCGTCAGTGGAATCAACTTTAGGAAAACTGCATCAGTGGAATCAACTTTAGGAAACCTGCATCAGGAGGCCTGCGTTAAGGGACCTGCGTCAGGAGGCCCACTTTATGACACCTGCGTCAAGGGACATACCTCAGGAGACGCACTTTAGAACATCTGCATAAGGATACCTGTGTCAGGGGAGCTGCGTCTGGATGCCCACTTTATGACACCTGCATCAGTGGAATCAACTTTATGAAACCCACATCAGGAGGCCTGCGTCAAGGTGGCTTGCGTCAAGGGGCCTGCGTCAGGAGGCCCACTTTATGACACCAGCGTAAGGGGAACTCTTTCAGGAGATGCACTTTATTAGATCTATATCAGGAAACCTGTGTCAGGGGAGCTGTCTTAGGAAACCTGTTAAAAGACACATGCATCAGTGGATTTAACTTTAGGAAAACTGCATCAGGAGGCCTGCGTCAAAGGACCTGCGTCAGGAAGCCCACTCAATGACACCAGCGTCAGGGGACCTACTTCAGGAGATGAACTTTAGGAGATCTATATCAGGAAACCTGTGTCAGGGGAGCTGCATCTGGATGCCCACTTTATGACACCAGCGTAAGGGGACCTACTTCAGGAGATCTATATCAGGAAACCTGTGTCAGGGGAGCTGCGTCTGGAGGCCCACTTTATGACACCTGTATCAGTGGAATCAACTTTAGGAAATCTGCATCAGTGGAATCAACTTTAGGAAACCTGCATCAGTGGAATCAACTTTAGGAAACCTGCATCAGGAGGCCTGCGTCAAGGGACCTGCGTCAGGAGGCCCACTTTATGACACCAGCGTCAGGGGACCTACTTCAGGAGATGCACTTTAGGAAATCTATATCAGGAAACCTGTGTCAGGGGAGCTACCTTAGGACACCTGTAATTAAAGACCTGCTTCAGTGGAATCCACTTTAGATAACCTTATCAGGAGACTTGTATCAGGGAACTTGCGTCAGAATACCCACTTTCTGACACCTGCGTCCGGATGCCCACTTTATGACACCTGCATCAGTGGAACCAATTTTAGAAAACCTGCATCAGGAGGCCTGCGTCAAGGGGCCTGCGTCAAGGGGCCTGCGTCAGGAGGCCTACTTTATGACACCAGCATAAGGGGAACTACTTCACGAGATGCACTTTAGGAGATCTATATCAGGAAACCTGTGTCAGGGGAGCTGTCTTAGGAAACCTGTGAAAAGACACAAGCGTCAGTGGAAACCACTTTAGGAAACCTGCATCCAGAGACCTGAGTCAGGGGACCTGCATCATGAGGCCCACTTTATGGCACCTGCATCAGGGGATCTACATCAGGAGACGCACTTTAGGAGATCAGCGTCAGAAGACCTGAGTCAGGGGAGCTGCCTTAGGAGACCTGTGAAAGGAGACCTGCTTAAGTGGAATCCACTTTAGATAACCTTATCAGGAGACTTGCACCAGGGGACCTGCGTCAGGAGACCCACTTTACGACACCTGCGTCAGGAGGCCCACTTTATGACACCTGCGTCAGGAGGCCCACATTATAACACCTGCGTCAAGGGACCTACCTCAGGAGACGCACTTTAGGAGATCTGCATAAGGATACCTGTGTCAGGGGAGCTGCGTCTGGAGGCCCACTTTATGACACCTGCATCAGTGGAATCAACTTTAGGAAACCTGCATCAGGAGGCCTGCGTCAAGGGACCTACCTCAGGAGACGCACTTTAAGAGATCTGCATAAGTATACCTGTGTCAGGGGAGCTGCGTCTGGAGGCCCACTTTATGACACCTGCATCAGGGGACCTGCGTCAGGAGACCCACTTTATGACCACTGCGTCAGGAGGCCCACTTTATGACACCTGCGTCAGGAGGCCCACTTTAACACCTGCGTCAGGGGACCTACTTAAAGAGACGCACTTTAAGAGATCTCTTTCAGGAGACCTGTGTCAGGGGAGCTGTTAGGAAATCTGCTCCAGGGGACCTGCGTCAGGAGGCCCACTTGATGACACCTGCGTCAGAGGACCTACCTCAGGAGATTTACTTTAGGAGATCTGCGTCAGAAGACATGTGTAAGGGGAACTGCCTTAGAAGACCTGTGAAAAGAGACCTGCTTCAGTGGATTCCACTTTAGGAAACCTGCATGAGGAGACCTCCTTCAGGGGACCTGCGTCAGGAAACGCACTTTAAGAGATCTCATTCAGGAGACTTGTGTCAGGGGAGCTGCCTGAGGATACCTGTGAAAGGAGACCTGCCTAAGGGAAATCCACTTTAGGAAATCTGCGTCAGGGGACCTGCGTCAGGAGGCCCACTTGATGACACCTGCGTCAGGGGACCTACTTCAGGAGACGCACTTTAGTAGATCTATATCAGGAGACCTGCCTCAGGAGGCCCACTATATGACACCTGCATCAGGGGACCTATCTTAGGAGACACGCTTTAAGAGATGTCCTTCAGGAGAGCTTCGTCAGGGGAGCTGCGTTAGGAGACCTGAGAAAAGAGACCTGCTTCAGTGGAATCCACTTAGAAAACCTACATCAGGAGACCTCCTTCAGGGGACGTGCGTCAGGAGGCCCACTTTATGACACCTGCGTCAGGGGACCTACTTCAGGAGACGCACTTTAGTAGTTCTATATAAGGAGACCTGTGTCAGGGGAGCTACCTGAGGAGAGCTGTGAACGGAGACCTGCCTCAGTGGAATCTATGTTAGGAAATCTGCGTCAGTGGACCTGCGTCAGGAGGCCCAATTGATGACACCTGCGTCAGAGGACCTACTTCAGGAGATGCACTTTAGTAGATCTATATAAGGAGACCTGTGTCAGGGAAGCTGCCTGAGGAGACCTGTGAACGGAGACCTGCCTCAGTGGAATCCACTTTAGGAAATCTGCATCAGGAGACCTGCGTCAGGGAAGCTACCTGAGGAGACCTGTGAAGAAGTTCTGCCTCAGTGGAATCCAAGTTAGGAATCTGCGTCAGAGGACCTGCTTCAGGAGTCCCACTTGATGACACCTGCGTCAGAGGACCTACCTCAGGAGATTTACTTTAGGAGATCTGCATCAGAAGACATGTGTCAGGGGAACTGCCTTAGGAGACCTGTGAAAAGAGACCTGCTTCAGTGGAATCCACTTTAGGAAACCTCCATGAGGAGACCTCCTTCAGGGGACCTGCGTCAGGAGGCCCACTTTATGACACCTGCGTCAGGGGACCTACTTCTGGAGACGCGCTTTAGTAGATCTATATCAGGAGACCTGCGTCAGGGGACCTGCGTCAGGAGTCCCACTATATGACACCTTCATCAGGGGACCTAACTTAGGAGACGCACTTTAAGAGATCTCCTTTAGGAGAGCTTCGTCAGGGGAGCTGCGTTAGGAGACCTGTGAAAAGAGACCTGCTTCAGTGGAATCCACTTTAGGAAACTTGCATCAGGAGACCTCCTTCAGGGGACCTGCGTCAGGAGGCCCACTTTATGACACCTGCGTCAGGGGACCTACTTCAGGAGATGCACTTTAGTAGATCTATATCAGGAGACCTGTGTCAGGGGAGCTGCCTGAGGAGACCTGTGAAAGGAAACCTGCCTCAGTGGAATACACTTTAGGAAATCTGTATCAGGAGACCTGCTTCAGGGGACCTGTGTCAGGAGGCCCACTTGATGACACCTGCGTCAGAGGACCTAACTCAGGAGATTTACTTTAGGAGATCCGCGTCAGAAGACATGTGTCAGGGGAACTGCCTTAGGAGACCTGTGAAAAGAGACCTGCTTCAGTGGAATCCACTTTAGGAAACCTGCATCAGGAGACCTACTTCAGGAGACGCACTTTAGTAGAACTATATCAGGAGACCTGCGTCAAGAGGCCCACTATATGACACCTGCATCAGGGGACCTAACTTAGGAGACGCACTTTAAGAGATCTCCTTCAGGAGAGCTTCGTCAGGGGAGCTGCGTTAGGAGACCTGTGAAAATAGACCTGCTTCAGTGGAATCCACGTTAGGAAACCTGCATCAGGAGACCTCCTTCAGGAGACGCACTTTAGTAGATCTATATAAGGAGACCTTTGTCAGGGGAGCTACCTGAGGAGACCTGTGAAGAAGACCTGCCTCAGTAGAATCCACTTTAGGAAATCTGCGTCAGGGGACCTGCGTCAGGAGGCCCACTTGATGACACCTGCGTCAGAAGACCTACCTCAGGAGATTTACTTTAGGAGATCTGCTTCAGAAGACATGTGTCAGTGGAACTGCCTTAGGAGACCTGTGAAAAGAGACCTGCGTCAGGACACCTGCGTCAGGAGGCCGACCTTTTTTCACCTGCGTCAGGGGACCTACCTTAGGAAACGCACTTTAAGAGATCTCCTTCAGGAGAGCTTTTGAAGGGGAGCTACGTTAGGAGACCTGTGAAAGGAGACCTGCCTCAGTGGAATCCACTTTAGGAAATCTGTATCAGGAGACCTGCGTCAGGGGACCTGTGTCAGGAGGCCCACTTGATGACACCTGCGTCAGAGGACAGAGAGTAATAAAATACACCTTTCGTCAAACTCATTTTGACAGGTGACCTTTGACCCCAATGCCATAAATCATAATATTTGACTGACAGATTAAGCATAATAAATATAAATTTGATATGAAAATAATATATTCATAAATGATATGTAAATATAACAATAAATCATAATTTTGATAGATGAATGAAGTATAATTTAATTCATGCAAATTTGATATTAAAATGATAAATGACGTTGTAGGTATAAAGTAAAATCTTGTCTGTCTTTTTTGCGTCAATAAATTGTTTATTCAACCATTTTACGCGTACAGTCTCTTCTTTAACACACAGTCCGTCTTAATGACGGATAAAAACTTTTAATATTCCAGTCTACAACACCCCTGTTTAAGAGCGGAACAGATTCTATTTCTACGACAATGTTTATATTTTTTCACATAGTCAAACACCATAAAATCATGTTTTATCACATCATCGCCTACGTTTTGATTTAAGACTTGATTAAAACTCAACCCGCACCCGCGCTGATGAAGATAAAAAACGCAGTGATGCCCGCAAACGGCCGATAGGACGTGTTGAAGCTGACGCCTATGGTACAAAATTTTGTTTGAGCGCTTCTCCAAAAACTCGAGAATGGGTTTAGGGTAAAACGTAGGCGAGCATCCGTAAGAATCAAAAAACGTGGCGACCCCTCCCTTCTCCAAGGTCAAACCCAACCAATGCTGACCGGGCCGATTAGCGGGGTCTGTATTGACGACAAAAAAAGCAGGGAGGTCAAAAGAGCGAGTCAAAAGCGCCAGCTGATCGCAGGCCCACACTCCGCAGAAAACATCATCGCCCAGCAGATGGTGCAAAATGTTTTCCAGCTGATGAGAATCCTTTTTTTGTTTTTAATAATAGTCCACGAGAACCTGTCTTTTGGAGTTGATTTCCAGCACAGAATCGAAACAGGCGTACACTATAAGGGTGGACGTGTGTTGGAGCGGTTCCCGGAAGCGCATTTCTAGCCTCAGAGAACCGGAGGAGACGGTCGACAGGGCGTCGCAGTCCTCCGCCGGGGTCAGATTAAACGCAAAAAGGGTATAACCGGCGGCAAAGGCTCGACGGTCAATACACAGCGGTAAATCCTTCAGGTGTCTTCCTGTGGCGCTAAAGAGGTTGTAAAACTCTCTGACGGGCTGACCGGCGTTAAATTGAGGCTGGAAAGCTTTAGCGGGGATTTGACGACCGTCCTGAGAGAGAGCTAAATATTCCACATTGTTGTGTGTAAAGTTGAAGGGGTTTAAATCTCGCTCACCGGTGAAGGCAGAGTTGTGAACCGTCCCTAACACGACGGTTTTAGGTAATGTACCCAGAAAGAGATTTTCTTGATTGCAGATTCTTGAGTTTTCAGGAATGGAGTATGTTTTTACGCTGACGCAGGTGAGAGGGTAAAGAGCATTGCCTTTTAATAACGCGGCCTCGTGTCCTAACCGTACCGCCGGGGATACGGCTACTTTCTTCACAAACAGAGAGGCTCCTAACACACACAGTTTAAACGTGGAGTTTGCTGCCCCCATGAGGCAGAAAGCGTCTGAAGCCCTGGTCAGCTTTATTCTTAGATCTACAGAGTTTAACAAAAGTCTCTCACAAAAAAACAGGTCAGCCTGTAAAGGACCCATCAGTTGAACTTCTCTAGAATTATTGGTGAACTCTGCCCTGGTATTTAGCCCCTTGTTAGGTCCGTTAACCGTGACGATGGAGTTCATGCCCCCCGGGGTGTCTTTGTAAAACAGACCGGCGCTAAACTGACTCTTGAGGGTGTCTTCTGAATAGTTTAGCAGCGTTTCGATCATGGCTCTGTAGGGATGAGTAGCGCTGGATTGTGAAATCAAACTATCTCCTAAAATCACATCGCACTGGCTGAAGATTGTGTTTAAAGGGTAATTAATGAGCGCGACCTGCGCGTCGTTCTGTAAATCTGAGCCGTCTGCATTACACACTTTTAACCTCAGATAAAGCAGCGTGTCGTTCAGATCCAGATAGCGGTCGCCGTCTCCAGGAATGAAAAATTCCAAGGGTCCGGTTTCAGTGATGGCGGTCACCGGAGCTACTTCGGAGTAGGTTTTATCCTCCAGGGACAGCTGCGTCATGGGTGCTGGGAAAAGATCCAATTCACCCAGCGTACACTCGGTGGACTTTTTGTGCAACAGAGCCATCTCAATCGCTCTAAAAGATGTCGGCGGAGCGGCTGTGCTTCTTCCTCCTCTTAACATTGGCTACTGATTTCTTCTTTTTGCGACCCCCTCTTTTATGGCCTAGGGTTGAGGCAGAGCGCTCCCCCGGCGGTCGGTTTTTGGGTCTACGTGACAGCACCATGAGCCCTCCTGACCCCTCCTGTCTATCCGAATTGATTTTTGACACGGTTTTCTTAAACAGGCCCGCGGGTAGATCCCCCGCCGCAGCTTTAAGGTGCGGTTTAAAGACTGAAATGCCGTAATTCAGAAGAGGTTTAGCAAAACGGAAAAGTCTGCTAAAAATCGATCCTAGCCCTCTACCGTACATCACCTGCGCCCCGTGAAAACCCGATATTCCCCCTCCTCCTCCGCCCACTTGACTGTCATAATAATGCACAAAGCGGCGGGGGTCTCCGATTAGAGTCATGATTGTTTTTTTTCCCTTAGCCTCTGTCACCCCCTGCAGACATGTCTGTAGGCTCGCTGCTACTGAGTGAGGTTATCCAAAACGTCTCGTTTTATGCTCTGGGTCTGAAGTGAAGCGTCAACACGCACTTTCCGTGTGTAAAATCCACTGTTTGGTTCTGATCATTTTTTATTTCAACCTTAACGTTTTCAATGTGTCTTTTAGCCAGAGGTAAATAGTATGCGGGGTTAAAACGCTGCGTGATGATATCTCCGTATTCCCCCTGAACGTCAACGGTTCTTAACAGGGGTGCATACATGTCTCCGACCATCTGGGGCGCTACAATATCGGTGTAGCAGAATAAATGATAAAATCCCCCTCTCACATCCGCCGGAAAAGGAGCTGTTTTTTGCTCAAATTGAAGCCACTCCCCCGGTTTCATCCCCATAATGCGCGCTAAAGATGAGTGAAAACGTAATTGAGTCCTTCCTGAGGTTTCAAAATCAAAACGCATCTGAATGTCGTTGTAACCCAAAAAGATATCGGATTTAATTTTTCTAAAAAATCCGTTCAGCTCCTTCCTGATCATACCGACGGTACGATAGCAACCCTCTCTGATCCGTTGAACGTGCACGGGTGATTCTGCGTCCTCAGACTTCATGCCGTAAACGGGGACGGCGTGTGACCCTTCATGCAGAAACTCTGTGATCTTCAGCGAAGGTTCAGGTTTCTGACGCCATTCGAAATAGGCGTCCTCGAGCGGTATGTTGTAAAAAGTGTGCGGATAAGTTATATCCGTCAGAGCCACCTCCCATTCTTGATCAAAATCCAGGTGGCTGGGTAAGTCCACACGGAAGCTCGAGCTCTTGTTTTCCTTAAAAACGTCTAAACTGGTGTTAGAAGGCAGTGTGATGTAAAAACCGTCTTTACCTAAAACCCTCATGGTGAGAAATAGAAACGGATGAGGGGGGGCGCAGTTGTTTAAAGTTTTTTTAATTCAGAGGCCTTGATCCAGCTGTTAAATTTCTCAGGCCAGTTTTTCCAATAAACCAGGATTATCTTTTCTCCATTTAAGGTGCGCCTGCCTATAATTTTTTCAACGTGATACGTCCGGTCTCTGCTCAGCTTGACCTTCTGCATCTCGGCCTCATAAAATGAGCCTTCTATGGGCTCGCGGTCCTAATCTTGAAGTTTATAAATGGGCGGTGTACGGTGTAGAACCCCGGCCACGGTAAACACCTCGTCTGTAAAACTCTGCTCGTACTTTTTGTCAAATTTTCCTCTCAGTTTTGAGATTCTTACAAAGTCCCCTTTTTTGAACTTCATTTTCTGTTTTTTATGACGTTCTGGAAAAGAACCGTAGAGATTTCTAAACACCTGAGGCACATTTTCGGACGTCACATCGTCCGGGGCCATTTTTATGGTTTTGTGAAAACTTTTATTGTAACCCTTCAACAAATCCTGCAGGACGTCGACGTAACGCCTGGTGTTGTTGGCTGTAAAGAATCTCCACATTCTTGTCTTTAACGTTCGATTAAATCTCTCGATCACCAACACTTTTAAATCGCTGGCTGTTGCAAAATGCACAATTCCGTGCTTTTTCATCAACGTTTTAAAACTCTTGTTAAAAAATTCCTTGCCCGAGTCCGTTTGAATTTTTTCAGGAATCCGACTTTCTTTGAAAATGGATTCAAAAGCTTTTGTTACCTCGTTGGCCGTTTTTTTCTTCAGAACACGCGCGTAGGCCTATTTTAAAAAAACATCTATGACCGTCAGTAAATAATTATTTCCGTCGTTGTCGCCCGCTAAAGCTTGCATGTCGCACAGATCTGCTTGAAATTGGTTTAAGGGTCTCGCGACAAACACTCTGTTCCTAGGGAAACGTATTCTGACCGGTTTATGCAGAGTGTAAGTGTCCTGCTCCGACAAAAAGTCTTTCACGTCCGTCGATGAGACGTTTTTCCCCGTTTCTTCCTGCAAGGCTCTGCGTAATCTCTCTGGACCTCCGAGACCTCCGGGATGGGCGGGGTCGTAATAGGCTTTTTGCAGAACTTGTTTTTCCACCATGATGTTGCTACAACCTCTCAGAAAAAATAGAGACTGAGGCCTTCGACTCTGATGAGAAGCTATTTATTACATGCAGGCATCGCTAACATACAGAGGTGATTACTATACAAAAAATGGTTACACTATAAACATTTTTATAAACGTTGCATTCTTTTATTTTACTTTATACCTACAACGTCATTTATCATTTTAATATCAAATTTGCATGAATTAAATTACACTTCATTCATCTATCAAAATTATGATTTATTGTTATATTTGCATATCATTTATGAATATATTTCATATAAAATTTATATTTATTATGCTTAATCTGTCAGTCAAATATTATGATTTATGGCTTTGGGGTCAAAGGTCACCTGTCAAAATGAGTTTGACGAAAGGTGCATTTTATTACTCTCTGAGGACCTACCTCAGGAGATTTACTTTAGGAGATCTGCGTCAGAAGACATGTGTCAGGGGAACTGCCTTAGGAGACCTGTGAAAAGAGACCTGCTTCAGTGGAATCCACTTTAGGAAACCTGCATCAGGAGACCTCCTTCAGGGGACCTGCGTCAGGAGGCCCACTTTATGACACCTGCATCAGGGGACCTATCTTAGGAGACGCACTTTAAGAGATCTCCTTCAGGAGAGCTTTTGAAGGGGAGCTACGTTAGGAGACCTGTGAAAGGAGACCTGCGTCAGTGGAATCCACTTTAGGGAACCTGCATCAGGAGACCTTCTTCAGGGGACCTGCGTCAGGAGGCCCACTTTATGACACCTGCGTCAGGGGACCTACTTCAGGAAACGCACTTTAGTAGATCTATATCAGGAGACCTGTGTGAGGGGAGCTGCCTGAGGAGACCTGTGAAAGGAGACCTGCCTCAGTGGAATCTACTTTAGGAAATCTGAATCAGGAGACCTGTGTCAGGTGGCCCACTTAATGACACCTGCGTCAGAGGACCTACTTCAGGAAATGCACTTTAGTAGATCTATATCAGGAGACCTGCGTCAGGAGGCCCACTATATGACACCTGCATCTGGGAACCTAACTTAGGAGACGCACTTTAAGAGATCTCCTTCAGGAGAGCTTCATCAGGGGAGCTGCGTTAGGAGACCTGTGAAAAGAGACCTGCGTCAGTGGAATCCACTTTAGGAAACTTGATTCAGGAGACCTGCGTCAGGACACCTGCGTCAGGATGCCCACTTTTTGACACCTGCGTCAGGGGACCGACTTCAGGAGACACACTTAAAGAGATCTCCTTCAGGAGACCTATGTCAGGGGAGCTGTCTTAGGAGACCTGTGAAAGGACACATAAGTCAGTGGAATCCACTTTAGGAAACCTGCATTAGGGGTTCTGCGTCAGGAGACCTGCGTCAGGAGGCCCACTATATGACACCTGCATCAGGGGACCTAACTTAGGAGACGCACTTTAAGAGATCTCCTTCAGGAGAGCTTCGTCAGGGGTGCTGCGTTAGGAGACCTGTGAAAAGAGATCTGCGTCAGTGGAATCCACTTTAGGAAACTTGATTTAGGAGACCTGCGTCAGGACACCTGCGTCAGGAGGCCCACTTTATGACACCTGCGTCAGGGTACCTACTTCAGGAGACGCACTTTAGTAGATCTATATAAGGAGACCTGTGTCAGGGGAGCTACCTGAGGAGACCTGTGAAGAAGACCTGCGTCAGTGGAATCCAAGTTAGGAAATCTGCGTCAGGGGACCTGCGTCAGGAGGCCCACTTGATGACATCTGCGTAAGAGGACCTACCTCAGGAGATTTACTTCAGGAGATCTGCGTCAGAAGACATGTGTCAGGGGAACTGCCTTAGGAGACCTGTGAAAAGAGACCTGCTTCAATGGAATCCACATTAGGAAACCTGCATCAGGAGACTTCCTTCAGGGGACCTGCGTCAGGAGACCCACTTTATGACAGCTGCATCAGGGGACCTATCTTAGGAGACGCACTTTAAGAGATCTCCTTCAGGAGACCTGTGTCAGGGGAGCTGTCTTAGGAGACCTGTGAAAGAACACATGAGTCAGTGGAATCCACTTTAGGAAACCTGCATTAGGGGACAGGCGTCAGGAGACCTGCGTCAGGAGGCCCACTATATGACACCTGCATCAGGGGACCTAACTTACGAGACGCACTTTAAGAGATCTCCTTCAGGATACCTATGTCAGGGGAGCTGTCTTAGGAGACCTATGAAAGGACACATGAGTCAGTGGAATCCACTTTAGGAAACCTGCATTAGGGGACCGGCGTCAGGAGACCTGCGTCAGGAGGCCCACTATATGACACCTGCATCAGGGGACCTAACTTACGAGACGCACTTTAGGAGATCTCAGTCAGGAGACCTATGTCAGGGGAGCTGTCTTAGGAGACCTATGAAAGGACACATGAGTCAGTGGAATCCACTTTAGGAAACCTGCATTAGGGGACCGGCGTCAGGAGACCTGCGTCAGGAGGCCCACTATATGACACCTGCATCAGGGGACCTAACTTACGAGACGCACTTTAGGAGATCTCAGTCAGGGGAGCTATCTTAGGAGACTTGTGAAAGGAGACCTGCCTCAGTGGAATCCACTTTAGGAAATCTGCATCAGGAGACCTGCGTCAGGGGACCTGCGTCAGGAGGCCCATTATATGACACCTGCATCAGGGGACCTAACTTACGAGACGCACTTTAAGAGATCTCCTTCAGGAGAGCTTTGTCAGGGGAACTGCCTTAGGAGACCTGTGAAAGGAGACCTGCATCAGTGGAATCCACTTTAGGAAACCTGCATCAGGAGACCTGCTTCAGGGGAAAAGCGTCAGGACGCCCACTTTATGACACCTGCATCAGGGGACCTATCTAAGGAGACGCACTTTAAGAGATCTCCTTCAGGAGAGCTTTGTCAGGGGAACTGCATTAGGAGACCTTTGAAAGGAGACCTGCGTCAGTGGAATCCACTTTAGGAAATCTGCATCAGGAGACCTGCGTGAGGGGACTTGCGTCAGGAGGCCCACGTAATGACACCTGCGTCAGAGGACCTAGTTCAGGAGACGCACTTTAGTAGATCTATATCAGGACACATGCGTCAGGAGGCCCACTTTATGACACCTGCGTCAGGGGACCTACTTCAGGAGACGCACTTTAGGAGATCTCCTTCAGGAGACCTATGTCAGGGGAGCTGTCTTAGGAGACCTGTGAAAGGACACATGAGTCAGTGGAATCCACTTTAGGAAACCTGCATTAGGGGACCGGCGTCAGGAGACCTGCGTCAGGAGGCCCACTATATGACACCTGCATCAGGGGACCTAACGTAGGAGACGCACTTTAAGAGATCTCCTTCAGGAGGGCTTCGTCAGGGGAGGTGCGTTAGGAGACCTGTGAAAAGAGACCTGCTTCAGTGGATTCCACTTTAGGAAACCTGCATCAGGAGACCTCCGTCAGGACACCTGCGTCAGGAGGCCTACTTTATGACACCTGCGTCAGGGGACCTACTTCTGGAGACGCGCTTTAGTAGATCTATATCAGGAGACCTGCGTCAGGGGACCTGCGTCAGGAGGCCCACTATATGACACCTTCATCAGGGGACCTAACTTAGGAGACGCACTTTAAAAGATCTCCTTCAGGAGAGCTTCGTCAGGGGAGCTGCGTTAGGAGACCTGTGAAAAGAGACCTGCGTCAGTGGAATCCACTGTAGGAAACTTGATTCAGGAGACCTGCGTCAGGGGACCTGCATCAGGGGACCTGCGTCAGGGGACCTAACATAGGAGACGCACTTTAGTAGATCTATATCAGGAGACCTGCGTCAGGAGGCCCACTATATGATACCTGGATCAGGGGACCTAACTTAGGAGATTTACTTTAAGAGATCTCCTTCAGGAGAGCTTCGTCAGGGGAACTGCGTTAGGAGACCTGTGAAAAGAGACCTGCGTCAGTGGAATCCACTTTAGGAAACTTGATTCAGGAGACCTGCGTGAGGACACCTGCGTCAAGAGGCCGACCTTTTTTCACCTGCGTCAGGGGACCTACCTTAGGAAACGCACTTTAGGAGATCTCCGTCAGGGGGGCTATGTCAGGGGAGCTGTCTTAGGAGACCTGTGAAAGGACACATGAGTCAGTGGAATCCACTTTAGGAAACCTGCATTGGTGGACAGGCGTCAGGAGACCTGCGTCAGAAGGCCCACTATATGACACCTGCATCAGAGGACCTAACTTACGAGACGCACTTTAAGAGATCTTTGTCAGGGCATCTGCGTTAGGAGACCTGTGAAAGGAGACCAGCGTCAGTGGAATAAACTTTTTGATATCTGCATCAGGAGACCTGCTTCAGGAGACCTGCATTAGAAGGCCCACTTAATGACACCTGTGTTAGGGGAGGTACCTCAGGGGATACAATTTAGGAGATCTCCTTCAGGAGAGCTTTGTCAGGGGAGCTGCCTGAGGAGACCTGTGAAAGGAGAGCTGCCTCATTGGAATTCACTTTAGGAAATCTGCATCAGGAGACCTGCGTCAGGGGACCTGCGTCAGGAGGCCCACTTTAGTAGATCTATATCAGGAGACCTGCGTCAGGAGGGCCCCTGTATGACACCTGCATCAGGGAACCTAACTTAGGAGACGCACTTTAAGAGATCTCCTTCAGGAGAGCTTCGTCAGGGGAGCTGCGTTAGGAGACCTGTGAAAAGAGACCTGCGTCAGTGGAATCCACTTTAGGAAACTTGATTCAGGAAACCTGCGTCAAGACACCTGCGTCAGGAGGCCCACTTTTTAGGGGACCTACCTTAGGAAACGACTTTAGAAGATCTCCGTCAGGGGAGCTATGTCAGGGGAGCTGTCTAATGAGACCTGTGAAAGGACACATGAGTCAGTGGAATCCACTTTAGGAAACCTGCATTAGGGGACCGGCGTCAGGAGACTTGCGTCAGGAGGCCCACTATATGACACCTGCGTCAGGGGACCTAATTTAGGAGACGCACTTTAGTAGATCTATATCAGCAGACCTGCGTCAGGAGGCCCACCATATGACACCTGCATCAGGGGACCTAACTTAGGAGACGCACTTTAAGAGATCTCCTTCAGAAGAGCTTCGTCAGGGGAGCTGCGTTAGGAGACCTGTGAAAAGAGACCTGCGTCAGTGAAATCCACTTTAGGAAACTTGATTCAGGAGACCTGCGTCAGGACACCTGCGTCAGGAGGCCCACTTTATTTCCCCTGCGTCAGGGGACCCACCTTAGGAAATGCACTTTAGGAGATCTCCGTAAGGGGAGCTATGTCAGGGGAGCTGTCTTAGGAGACCCGTGAAAGGACACCTGCCTCAGTGGAATCCACTTTAGGAAATCTGCACCAGGAGACCTGCGTCAGGGGACCTGCGTTAAGAGGCCAACTTTATCACACCTGCGTCAGGGGATCTACTTCAGGAGACGAACTATAATAGATCTATATCAGGAGACCTGTGTCAGGGAAGCTACTTTAGGATTGCTGTGAAAGGAGATCCACATTAGGAAACATGCATCAGTAGACCTGCATCAGAGGACCTGCGTCAGGAGGCCCACTTTATGACACCTGCATCAGAGGACCTAACTCAGGAGATTTACTTTAGGAGATCTGCGTCAGAAGACATGTGTCAGGGGAACTGCCTTAGGAGACCTGTGAAAGGAGATCTGCATCAGTGGAATCCACTTTAGGAAACCTGCATCAGGAGACCTGCTTCAGGGGACAAGCGTCAGGACGCCCACTTTATGACACCTGCATCAGGGGACCTATCTTAGGAGAGGCACTTTAAGAGATCTCCTTCAGGAGATCTTTTGACGGGGAGCTACATTAGGAGACCGGTGAAAGGAGACCTGCGTCAGTGGAATCCACATTAGGAAACCTGCGTTAGGGGACCGGCGTCAGGAGGCCCACTATATGACACCTGCGTCAGGAGACCTAACTTAGGAGCGCACTTTAAGAGATCTCCTTCAGGAGAGCTTCGTCAGGGGAGCTGCGTTAGGAGACCTGTAAAAAGAGACCTGCATCAGTGGAAACCACTTTAGGAAACTTGATTCAGGAGACCTGCGTCATGACACCTGCGTCAGGAGGCCCACCTTATTTCACCTGCGTCAGGGGACCTACATTAGGAAACGCACTTTGGGAGATCTCCGTCAGGGGAGCTATGTCAGGGGAGCTGTCTTAGGAGACTTGTGAAAGGACATATGAGTCAGTGGAATCCACTTTAGGAAACCTGCGTTAGGGGACCGGCGTCAGGAGGCCCACTATATGACACCTGCGTCAGGGGACCTAACTTAGGAGCGCACGTTAAGAGGTCTCCTTCAGGAGAGCTTCGTCAGGGGAGCTGCGTTGGGAGACCTGTAAAAAGAGACCTGCGTCAGTGGAATCCACTTTAGGAAACCTACATCAGGAGACCTCCTTGAGGGGACCTGCGTCAGGAGGCCCATTTTATGACACCTGCGTCAGGGGACCTAAGTCAGGAAACGCACTTTAGTAGATCTATATCAGGAGACCTGTCTCAAGGGAGCTGCCTGAGTAGACCTGTGAAAGGAGACCTGCCTCAGTGGAATCCACTTTAGGAAATCTGCATCAGGAGACCTGCGTCAGGGGACCTGCGTCAGGAGGCCCACTTTATGACACCTCCGTCAGAAGACCTACCTCAGGGAAATTAACTTTAGGAGATCTGCGTCAGAAGACATGAGTCAGGGGAACTGCCTTAGGAGACCTGTGAAAGGAGATCTGCATCAGTGGAATCCACTTTAGGAAACCTGCATCAGGAGACCTGCTTCAGGGGACAAGCGTCAGGACGCCCACTTTATGACATCTGCATCAGGGGACCTACCTTAGGAAACAACTTTATGAGTTCTCCGTCAGGGGAGCTATGTCAGGGGAGCTGTCTTAGGAGACCTGTGAAAGGACACATGAGTCAGTGGAATCCACTTTAGGAAACCTGCATTAGGGGACCGGCGTCAGGAGGCCCACTATATGACACCTGCATCAGGGGACCTAAGTTAGGAGCGCACTTTAAGAGATCTCCTTCAGCAGAGCTTTGTCAGGGGAGCTGCGTTAGGAGACCTGTGAAAAGAGACCTGCGTCAGTGGAATCTACTTTAGGAAACTTGATTCAGGAGACCTGCGTCAGGAAACCTGTGTCAGGAGGCCCACTTTATGACACCTGCGTCAGGGGATCTACTTCAGGAGATGCACTTTAAGAGATCTCCTTCAGGAGACCTATGTCAAGGGAGCTGTCTTAGGAGACCTGTGAAAGGACACATGAGTCATTGAAATCCACTTTAGGAAACCTGCATTAGGGGACCGGCGTCAGGAGATCTGCGTCAGGAGGCCCTCTATATGACACCTGCATCAGGGACCTAACTTAGGAGACGCACTTTAAGAAATCTCCTTCAGGAGAGCTTCGTCAGGGGAGCTGCGTTAGGAGACCTGTGAAAAGAGACCTGCGTCAGTGGAATCCACTTTAGGAAACTTGATTCAGGAGACATGCGTCAGGAAACCTGCGTCAGGAGGCCCATCTTATTTCACCTGCGTCAGAGGACCTACTTCAGGAGATGCACTTTAGTAGATCTATATCAGGAGACCTGCGTCAGGAGGCCCACTATATGACACCTGCATCAGGGGACCTAACTTAGTAGACGCACTTGAAGAGATCTCCTTCAGGAGAGCTTCGTCAGGGGAGCTGCGTTAGGAGACCTGTGAAAAGAGACCTGCATCAGTGGAATCCACTTTAGGAAACTTGATTCAGGACACCTGCTTCAGGACACCTGCGTCAGGAGGCCTACCTTTTTTCACCTGCGTCAGGGGACCTACCTTAGGAAACGCACTTTAGGAGATCTCCGTCAGGGGAGCTATGTCAGGGGAGCTGTCTTAGGAGACCTGTGAAAGGACACATGAGTCAGTGGAATCCACTTTAGGAAACCTGCATTAGGGGACCGGCGTCTAGGGACAAGCATCAGGACTCCCACTTTATGACACCTGCATCAGGGGACCTATCTTAGGAGACACACTTTAAGAGATCTCCTTCAGGAGAGCTTTTGAAGGGGAGCTACGTTAGGAGACCTGTGAAAGGAGACCTGCGTCAGTGGAATCCAGTTTAGGAAACCTGCATCAGGAGACCTCCTTCAGGGGACCTGCGTCAGGAGTCCCACTTTATGACACCTGCGTCAGGGGACCTACTTCAGGAGACGCACTTTAAGAGATCTATATCAGGAGACCTGTGTCAGGGGAGCTGCCTGAGGAGACCTGTGACAGGAGACCTGCCTCAGTGGAATCCAGTTTAGGAAATCTGCGTCAGGGGACCTGCGTCAGGAGGCCCACTTGATGACACCTGCGTCAGGGGACCTACTTCAGGAGACGCACTTTAGTAGATCTATATCAAGAGACCTGCGTCAGGAGGCCCACTATATGACACCTGCATCAGGGGACCTAACTTAGGAGACGCACTTTAAGAGATCTCCTTCAGGAGAGCTTCGTCAGGGGAGCTGCGTTAGGAGACCTGTGAATAGAGACCTGCGTCAGTGGAATCCACTTTAGGAAATTTGATTGAGGAGACCTGCGTCAGGACACCTGCGTCAGGAGGCCCACTTTATTTCACCTGCGACAGGGGACCTACCTTAGGAAACGCACTTTAGGAGATCTCCGTCAGGGGAGCTATCTTAGGAGACTTGTGAAAGGAGACCTGCCTCAGTGGGTTCCACTTTAGGAAATCTGCATCAGGAGACCTGCGTCAGGGGACCTGTGTTAGGAGGCCCACTTTATGACCCCTGCATCAGTGGAATCAACTTTAGGAAAACTCCATCAGGAGGCCTGCGTCAAGGGACCTGCGTCAGGAGGCCTACGTCAGGGGACGCACTTTAGGAGATCTGCGTCAGAAGACCTAAGTCAGGGGAACTGCCTTAGGAGACCTGTGAAAAGAGACCTGCGTCAGTGGAATCCACTACAGGAAACTTGATTCAGGAGACCTGCGTCAGGACACCTGCATCAGGAGGCCGACCTTTTTTCACCTGCGTCAGGGGACCTACCTTAGGAAACGCACTTTAGCAGATCTCCGTCAGGGGAGCTATGTCAGGGGAGCTGTCTTAGGAGACCTGTGAAAGGAGACCTGCCTCAGTGGAATCCACTTTAGGAAATCTGCATAAGGAGACCTGCGTCAGGGGACCTGCGTCAGGAGGCCCACTTTATGACACCTGCATCAGGGGACGTACTTCAGGAGACGAACTATAGTAGATCTATATCAGGAGACCTGTGTCAGGGAAGCCGCTTTAGGATTGCTGTGAAAGGAGATCTCCATCGGTGGAATACACATTAGGAAACATGCATCAGTAGACCTGCATCAGGAGACCTGCGTCAGGAGGCCCACTTTATGACACCTGCGTCAGAGGACCTACCTCAGGAGATTTACTTAAGGAGATCTGCGTCAGAAGACATGTGTCAGGGGAACTGCCTTAGGAGACCTGTGAAAGGAGATCTGCATCAGTGGAATCCACTTTAGGAAACCTGTATCAGGAGACCTGCTTCAGGGGACAAGCGTCAGGACGCCCACTTTATGACACCTGCGTCAGGGGATCAACTTCAGGAGACGCACTTTAGTAGATCTATATCAGGAGACCTGCGTCAGCAGGCCCACTATATGACACCTGCGTCAGGGGACCTAACTTAGGAGACTCACTTTAAGAGATCTCCTTCAGGAGAGCTTCGTCAGGGGAGCTGTGTTAGGAGACCTGTGAAAAGAGACCTGCATCAATGGAATCCACTTTAGAAAACTTGATTCAGGATACCTGCGTCAGGACACCTGCGTCAGGAGGCCGACCTTACACCTGCGTCAGGGGACCTACCTTAGGAAACGCACTTTAGGAGATCTCCGTCAGGGGAGCCATGTCAGGGGAGCTGTCTTAGGAGACCTGTGAAAGGACACATGAGTCAGTGGAATCCACTTTAGAAAACCTGCATTAGGGGACCGGCGTCAGGAGGCCCACTATATGACACTTGCATCAGGGGACCTAACTTAGGAGACGCACTTTAAGAGATCTCCTTCAGGAGAGCTTCGTCAGGGGAGCTGCGTTAGGAGACCTGTGAAAAGAGACCTGCGTCAGTGGAATCCACTTTAGGAAACTTGATTCAGGAGACCTGCATCAGGGGACCTGCGTCAGGAGGCCAACTTTATGACACCTGCGTCAGGGGACCTACGTCATGAGACGCACTTTAGTAGATCTATATCAGGAGACCTGCGTCAGGAGGCCCACTATATGACACCTGCATCAGGGGACCTAACTTAAGAGACGCACTTTAAGTAATCTCTTTCAGGAGAGCTTCATCAGGGGAGCTGCGTTAGGAGACTTGTGAAAGGAGACCTGCGTCAGGAGCCCCACTTTATGACACCTGCGTCAAGGGACCTACGTGAGGAGACGCACTTTAGTAGATCTATGTCAGGAGACCTGTGTCAGGGGAGCTGCCTAAGGAGACCTGTGAAAGGAGACCTGCCTCAGTGGAATCCACTTTAGGAAATCTGCATCAGGAGACCTGCGTCAGGGGACCTGCGTCAGGAGGCCCACTTTATGACACCTGCGTCAGGGGACCTACTTCAGGAGACGCGCTTTAAAAGATCTCCTTCAGGAGACCTGTGTCAGGGGAGCTGCCTGAGGAGACCTGTGAAAGGAGACGTGCCTCAGTGGAATCCACTTCAGGAAATCTGCGTCAGGGGACCTGCGTCAGGAGGCCCATTTGATGACACCTGCGTCAGGGGACCTACTTCAGGAGACGCACTTTAGTAGATCTATATCAGGAGACCTGCGTCAGGAGGCCCACCATATGACACCTGCAACAGGGGACCTAACTTAGGAGACGCGCTTTAAGAAATCTCCTTCAGGAGAGATTCGTCAGGGGAGCTGCGTTAGGAGACCTGTGAAAAGAGACCTGCTTCAGTGGAATCCACTTTAGGAAACCTGCATCAGAAGACCTCCTTCAGGGGACCTGCGTCAGGAGGCCCACTTTATGACACCTGCGTCAGGGGACCTACTTCAGGAGACGCACTTTAAGAGATCTCCTTCAGGAGACGTGTGTCAGGGGAGCTGCCTGAGGAGACCTGTGGAGACCTAAAGTGGAGGCCCACTTTATGACATCTGCGTCAGGGGACCTACTTCAGGAGACGCACTTTAGTAGATCTATATCAGGAGACCTGTGTCAGGGGAGCTGCTTGAGGAGACCTGTGAAAGGAGACCTGCCTCAGTGGAATCCACTTTAGGAAATCTGCGTCAGGGGACCTGCGTCAGGAGGCCCACTTGATGACACCTGCGTCAGGGGACCTACTTTAGGAGACGCACCTTAGTAGATCTATATCAGGAGACCTGTGTCAGGGGAGCTGCTTGAGGAGACCTGTGAAAGGACACCTGCCTCAGTAGAATCCACTTTAGGAAATCTGCGTCAGGGGACCTGCGTCAGGAGGCCAACTTGATGACGCCTGTGTTAGGAGACGTACCTCAGGGGATACAAATTAGGAGATCTCCTTCGGGAGGGCTTTGTCAGGGGAGCTGCGTTAGGAGACCTGTGAAAAGAGACCTGATTCAGTGGAATCCACTTTAGGAAACCTGCATCAGGAGACCTGCATCAGGGGACCTGCGTCAGGAGGCCCACTTTATGACACCTGCGTTAGGGGACCTACTTCAGGAGACGCACTTTAAGAGATCTCCTTCAGGAGAGCTTTTGAAGGGGAGCTACGTTAGTAGACCTGTGAAAGGAGACCTGCGTCAGTGGAATCCACTTTAGGAAACCTTCATCAGGAGACCTCCTTCAGGGGACCTGCGTCAGGAGGCCCACTTGATGACACCTGCGTCAGGGCACCTACTTCAGGAGACGCACTTTAGTAGATCTATATAAGGAGACCTGTGTCAGGGGAGCTACCTGAGGAGACCTGTGAAGAAGACCTGCCTCAGTGGAATCCACTTTAGGAAATCTGCGTCAGGGGACCTGCGTCAGGAGGCCCACTTGATGACACCTGCGTCAGGGGACCTACTTCAGGAGACGCAATTTAGTAGATCTATATCAGGAGACCTGAGTCAGGAGGCCCACTATATGACACCTGCATGCGGGGACCTAACTTAGGAGACGCACTTTAAGAGATCTCGTTCAGGAGAGCTTCGTCAGGGGAGCTGCGTTTGGAGACCTGTGAAAAAAGACCTGCTTCAGTGGAATCCACTTTAGGAAACCTGCATCAGGAGACCTCCTTCAGGGGACCTGCGTCAGGAGGCCCACTTGATGACACCTGCGTCAGGGCACCTACTTCAGGAGACGCACTTTAGTAGATCTATATCAGGAGACCTGAGTCAGGAGGCCCACTATATGACACCTGCATGCGGGGACCTAACTTAGGAGACGCACTTTAAGAGATCTCCTTCAGGAGAGCTTCGTCAGGGGAGCTGCGTTTGGAGACCTGTGAAAAAAGACCTGCTTCAGTGGAATCCACTTTAGGAAACCTGCATCAGGAGACCTCCTTCAGGGGACCTGCGTCAGGAGGCCCACTTGATGACACCTGCGTCAGGGCACCTACTTCAGGAGACGCACTTTAGTAGATCTATATCAGGAGACCTGAGTCAGGAGGCCCACTATATGACACCTGCATGCGGGGACCTAACTTAGGAGACGCACTTTAAGAGATCTCCTTCAGGAGAGCTTCGTCAGGGGAGCTGCGTTTGGAGACCTGTGAAAAAAGACCTGCTTCAGTGGAATCCACTTTAGGAAACCTGCATCAGGAGACCTCCTTCAGGGGACCTGCGTCAGGAGGCCCACTTGATGACACCTGCGTCAGGGCACCTACTTCAGGAGACGCACTTTAGTAGATCTATATAAGGAGACCTGTGTCAGGGGAGCTACCTGAGGAGACCTGTGAAGAAGACCTGCCTCAGTGGAATCCACGTTAGGAAATCTGCGTCAGGGGAACTGCGTCAGGAGGCCCACTTGATGACACCTGCGTCAGAGGACCTACCTCAGGAGATTTACTTTAGGAGATCTGCTTCAGAAGACATGTGTCAGGGGAACTGCCTTAGAAGACCTGTGAAAAGAGAGCTGCTTCAGTGGATTCCACTTTAGGAAACCTGCATGAGGAGACCTCCTTCAGGGGACCTGCGTCAGGAGACGCACTTTAAGAGATCTCTTTCAGGAGACTTGTGTCAGGGGAGCTGCCTGAGGAGACCCGTGAAAGGAGACCTGCCTAAGGGAAATCCACTTTAGGAAATCTGCGTCAGGGGACCTGCGTCAGGAGGCCAACTTGATGACACCTGCGTCAGGGGACCTACTTCAGGAGACGCACTTTAGTAGATCTATATCAGGAGACCTGCGTCAGGAGGCCCACTATATGACACCTGCGTCAGGGGACCTACTTCAGGAGACGCACTTTAGTAGCTCTATATAAGGAGACCAATGTCAGGGGAGCTATCTGAGGAGACCTGTGAAGAAGACCTGCCTCAGTGGAATACACGTTACGAAAATCTGCGTCAGGGGAACTGCGTCAGGAGGCCCAATTGATGACACCTGCGTCAGAGGACCTACTTAAGGAGACGCACTTTAGTAGAACTATATCAGGAGACCTGCGTCAGGAGGCCCACTATATGACACCTGCATCAGGGGACCTAACTTAGGAGACGCACTGTAAGAGATCTTATTCAGGTGAGCTTCGTCAGGGGAGCTGCATTAGGAGACCTGTGAAAAGAGACCTGCGTCAGTGGAATCCACTTCAGGAAACTTGATTCAGGAGACCTGCGTCAGGAGGCCCACTTTATGACACCTGCGTCAGGGGACCTACTTCAGGAAACGCACTTCAGGAAACGCACTTTAAGAGATCTCCATCAGGAGACCTGTGTCAGGGGAACTGCCTGAGGAGACCTGTGAAAGGAGACCTGCCTCAGTGGAATCCACGTTAGGAAATCTGCGTCAGGGGACCTGCGTCAGGAGGCCCACTTGATGATACCTGCGTCAGGGGACCTACTTCAGGAGACGCACTTTAGTAGCTCTATATAAGGAGACCTGTGTCAGGGGAGCTACCTGAGGAGACCTGTGAAGAAGACCTGCCTCAGTGGAATCCACGTTAGGAAATCTGCGTCAGGGGACCTGCGTCAGGAGGCCCAATTGATGACACCTTCGTCAGAGGACCTACTTCAGGAGATGCACTTTAGTAGAACTATATAAGGAGACTTGTGTCAGGGAAGCTACCTGAGGAGACCTGTGAAGAAGTTCTGCCTCAGTGGAATCCAAGTTAGGAAATCTGCGTCAGGGGACCTGCTTCAGGAGTCCCACTTGATGACACCTGCGTCAGATGACCTACCTCAGGAGATTTACTTTAGGAGATCTGCGTCAGAAGACATGTGTCAGGGAAACTGCCTTAGGAGACCTGTGAAAAGAGACCTGCTTCAGTGGAATCCACTTGAGGAAACCTCCCTGAGGAGACCTCCTTCAGGGGACCTGCGTCAGGAGGCCCACTTTATGACACCTGCGTCAGGGGACCTACTTCAGGAGATGCACTTTAGTAGATCTATATCAGGAGACCTGTGTCAGGGGAGCTACCTGAGGAGACCTGTGAAAGGAGACCCGCCTCAGTGGAATCCACTTTAGGAAATCTGCATCAGGAGACCTGCGTCAGGGGACCTGCGTCAGGAGGCCCACTTTATGACACCTGCGTCAGGGGACCTACTTCAGGAGACGCACTTTAAGAGATCTCCTTCAGGAGACCTGTGTCAGGGGAGCTGCGTTAGGGGACCTGTGAAAAGAGAGCTGCTTCAGTGGAATCCACTTTAGGAAACTTGCATCAGGAGACCTCCTTCAGGGGACCTGCGTCAGGAGACCCACTTTATGACAGCTGCATCAGGGGACCTAACTTACGAGACGCACTTTAAGAGATCTCCTTCAGGAGACCTGTGTCAGGGGAGCTGTCTTAGGAGACCTGTAAAAGAACACATGAGTCAGTGGAATCCACTTTAGGAAACCTGCATTAGGGGACAGGCGTCAGGAGACCTGCGTCAGGAGGCCCACTATATGACACCTGCATCGGGGGACCTAACTTACGAGACGCACTTTAAGAGATCTCCTTCAGGAGAGCTTTGTCAGGGGAGCTGCGTTAGGAGACCTGTGAAAAGAAACCTGCTTCAGTGGAATCCACTTTAGGAAACCTGCATGAGGAGACCTCTTTCAGGGGACCTACTTCAGGAGACGCACTTTAGTAGCTCTATATAAGGGGACCTGCGTTAGGAGGCCCACTTTATGACACCTGCGTCAGGGAACCTACTTTAGGAGACGCATTTTAGTAGATCTATATCAGGAGACCTGCGTCAGGAAGCCCATTATATGACACCTGCATCAGAGGACCTAACTTAGGAGACGCACTTTAAGAGATCTACTTCAGGAGAGCTTCGTCAGGGGAGCTGCATTAGGAGACCTGTGAAAAGAGACCTGCGTCAGTGGAATCCACTTTAGGAAACCTGCATCAGGAGACCTCCTTCAGGGGACCTGCGTCAGGAGGCCCACTTTATGACACCTGCGTCAGGGGACCTACTTCAGGAGACGCACTTTAGTAGATCTATATCAGGAGACCTGTGTCAGGGGAGCTGCCTGAGGAGACCTGTGAAAGGAGACCTGCCTCAGTGGAATCCACTTTAGGAAATCTGCATCAGGAGACCTGCGTCAGGGGACCTGCGTCAGGAGGCCCACATTATGACAGCTGTGTCAGGGGACCTACTTCATGAGACGCACTTTAAGAGATCTCCTTCAGGAGACCTGCGTCAGGAGGCCCACTATATGACACCTGCATCAGGGGACCTAACTTAGGAGACGCACTTTAAGAGATCTCCTTCAGGAGAGCTTCGTCAGAGGAGCTGCGTTAGGAGACCTGTGAAAAAAGACCTGCTTCAGTGGAATCCACGTTAGGAAATCTGCGTCAGGGGACCTGCGTCAGGAGGCCCACTTTATGACACCTGCATCAGGGGACCTATCTTAGGAGACGCACTTTAAGGGATCTCCTTCAGGAGACCTGTGTCAGGAGAGCTGCCTGAGGAGACCTGTGAAAGGAGACCTGCCTCAGTGGAATCCACGTTAGGAAATCTGCGTCAGGGGACCTTCATCAAGAGGCCCACTTGATGACACCTGCGTCATAGGACCTACCTCAGGAGATTTACTGTAGGAGATCTGCGTCAGAAGACATGCGTCAGGGGAACTGCCTTAGGAGACCTGTGAAAAGAGACCTGCTTCAGTGGAATCCACTTTAGGAAACCTGCATAAAGGAGACCTCCTTCAGGGGACCTGCGTCAGGAGGCCCACTTTATGACACCTGCATCAGGGGACCTGTCTTAGGAGACACACTTTAAGAGATCTCCTTCAGGAGAGCTTTTGAAGGGGAGCTGCGTTTGGAGACCTGTGAAAAAAGACCTGCTTCAGTGGAATCCACTTTAGGAAACCTGCATCAGGAGACCTGCATCAGGGGACCTGCGTCAGGAGGCCCACTTTATGACACCTGCGTTAGGGGACCTACTTCAGGAGACGCACTTTAAGAGATCTCCTTCAGGAGAGCTTTTGAAGGGGAGCTACGTTAGTAGACCTGTGAAAGGAGACCTGCGTCAGTGGAATCCACTTTAGGAAACCTTCATCAGGAGACCTCCTTCAGGGGACCTGCGTCAGGAGGCCCACTTGATGACACCTGCGTCAGGGCACCTACTTCAGGAGACGCACTTTAGTAGATCTATATCAGGAGACCTGTGTCAGAGGAGCTGCCTGAGGAGACCTGTGAAAGGAGACCTGCCTCAGTGGAATCCACTTTAGGAAATCTGCATCAGGAGACCTGCGTCAGGGGACCTGCGTCAGGAGGCCCACTTTATGACACCTGGGTCAGAGGACCTACCTCAGGAGATTTATTTTAGGAGATCTGCGTCAGAAGACATGTGTCAGGGGAACTGCCTTAGGAGACCTGTGAAAGGAGATCTGCATCAGTGGAATCCACTTTAGGAAATCTGCGTCAGGGGACATGCGTCAGGAGGCCCACTTGATGACACCTGCATCAGGGGACCTAACTTAGGACACGCACTTTAAGAGATCTCCTTCAGGAGAGCTTCGTCATGGGAGCTGCATTAGGAGACCTGTGAAAAAAGACCTGCATCAGTGGAATCCACTTTAGGAAATCTGCATCAGGAGACCTGCGTCAGGGAACCTGAGTCAGGAGGCCCACTTTATGACACCTGCGTCAGGGGACCTACTTCAGGAGACGAAGTATAGTAGATCTATATCAGGAGACCTGTGTCAGGGAAGCTGCTTTAGGATTGCTGTGAAAGGAGATCTCCATCAGTGGAATCCACATTAGGAAACATTCATCAGTAGATCTGCATCAGGGGACCTGCGTCAGGAGGCCCATTTAATGACACATACGTCAAAGGACCTAACTCAGGAGATTTACATTAGGAGATCTGCGTCAGGAGCCCTGCGTCAGGAGGCCCACTTTATGACACCTGCATCAGGGGACCTACTTCAGGAGATGCACTTTAGTAGATCTATATAGGCAGACCTGTGTCAGGAGGCCAACTATTTGACACCTGCATCAGGGGACCTAACTTAGGAGACGCACTTTAAGAGATCTCCTTCAGGAGAGCTTCGTCAGGGGAGCTGTCTTAGGAGACCTGTGAAAGGACACATAAGTCAGTGGAATCCACTTTAGGAAACCTGCATTAGGGGACCGGCATCAGGAGGCCCACTATATGACACCTGCATCAGGGGACCTAACTTAGGAGACGCACTTTAAGAGATCTCCTTCAGGAGAGTTTTGTCAGGGGAGCTGCGTTAGGAGACCTGTAAAAGGAGACCTGCGTCAGTGGAATAAACTTTAGGAAATGTGCATCAGGAGACCTGCTTCAGGGGACCTGCATCAGAAGGCCCACTTAATGACACTTGTGTTAGGGGACGTACCTCAGGGGATACAATTTAGGAGATCTCCTACAGGAGAGCTTTGTTAGGGGAGCTGAGTTAGGAGACCTGTGAAAGGAGACCTGCGTCAGTGGAATCCACTTTAGGAAATCTGCATCAGGAGACCTGCGTCAGGAGACCTGCGTCAGGAGGCCCACTATATGACACCTGCATCAGGGGACCTAACTTAGGAGACGCACTTTAAGAGATCTCCTTCAGGAGAGCTTCGTCAGGGGAGCTGCGTTAGGAGACCTGTGAAAAGGAGAGCTGCCTCAGTGGAATCCACTTTAGGAAATCTGCATCAGGAGACCTGCGTGAGGGGACCCGCGTCAGGATGCCCACTTTATGACACCTGCGTAAAGGGACCTACATCAGGAGACGCACTTTAGCAGATCTATATCAGGAGACCTGCGTCAGGAGGCCCACTATATGACACCTGCATCAGGGGACCTAACTTAGGAGACGCACTTTAAGAGATCTCCTTCAGGAGAGCTATGTCAGGGGAGCTGCCTGAGGAGACCTGTGGAAGGAGATCTGCATCAGTGGAATCCACTTTAGGAAACCTGCATCAGGGGACCGGCGTCAGGAGGCCCACTTTATGACAGCTGCATCAGGGGACCTACTTCAGGAGACGCACTTTATTAGATCTATATCAGGAGACATGTGTCAGGGTAGCTGCCTGAGGAGACCTGTGAAAGGAGACCTGCCTCAGTGGAATCCACTTTAGAAAATCTGCATCAGGAGACCTGCGTCAGGGGACCTGCGTCAGGAGGCCCACTTTATGACACCTGCGTCAGGAGACCTACTTCAGGAGACGCACTTTAGTAGATCTATATCAGGAGACCTGTGTCAGGGGAGCTGCCTGAGGAGACCTGTGAAAGGAGACCTGCCTCAGTGGAATCCACTTTAGAAAATCTGCATCAGGAGACCTGCGTCAGGGGACCTGCGTCAGGAGGCCCACTTTATGACACCTGCGTCAGGAGACCTACTTCAGGAGACGCACTTTAGTAGATCTATATCAGGAGACCTGTGTCAGGGGAGCTGCCTGAGGAGACCTGTGAAGGAGACCTGCCTCAGTGGAATCCACTTTAGGAGACCTGCTTCAGGGGACCTGCGTCAGGAGGCCCACTTTATGACACCTTCGTCAGGGGACCTACTTTAGGAGACGCACTTTAAGAGATCTCCTTCAGGAGACCTGTGTCAGGGGAGCTGCCTGAGAAGACCTGTGAAGGAGACCTGCCTCAGTGGAATCCACTTTAGGAAAACTGGGTCAGGGACCTGCGTCAGGGGACCTACTTTAGGAGACGCACTTTAAGAGATCTCCTTCAGGAGACCTGTGTCAGGGGAGCTGCCTGAAGAGAACTGTGAAAGGAGGCCCACTATGTGACACCTGCATCAGGGGACCTACTTTAGGAGACGCACTTTAAGACATCTCCTTCAGGAGACCTGTGTCAGGGAAGCTGCCTGAGGAGACCTGTGAAAGGAGATGTTTGAAAGGAGACCTGCCTAAGTGGAATCCACTTTAGGAAATCTGCATCAGGAGACCTGCGTCAGGGGACCTGTGTCAGGAGGCCCACTTTATGACACCTGCGTCAGGGGACCTACTTTAGGAGACGCACTTTAAGAGATCTCCTTCAGGAGACCTGTGTCAGGGGAGCTGCCTGAGGAGACCTGTGAAAGGAGATCTGCATCAGTGGAATCCACTTTAGGAAACCTGCATCAGGGGACCGGCGTCAGGAGGCCCACTTTATGACAGCTGCGTCAGGGGTCCTACTTCAGGAGACGCACTTTAGTAGATCTATATCAGGAGACATGTGTCAGGGTAGCTGCCTGAGGAGACCTGTGAAAGGAGACCTGCCTCAGTAGAATCCACTTTAGGAAATCTGCATCAGGAGACCTGCTTCAGGGGACCTGCGCCAGGAGGCCCACTTTATGACACCTGCGTCAAAGGACCTACCTCAGGAGATTTACTTTAGGAGATCTGCATCAGAAGACATGTGTCAGGGGAACTGCCTTAGGAGACCTATGAAAAGAGATCTGCATCAGTGGAATCCACTTTAGGAAACCTATATCAGGGGACCTGCGTCAGGAGGCCCACTTTATGACACCTGCGTCAGGGGACCTACTTTAGGAGACGCACTTTAAGAGATTTCCTTCAGGAGACCTGTGTCAGGGGAGCTGCTTGAGGAGACCTGTGAAAGGAGACCTGCCTCAGTGGAATCCACTTTAGGAAATCTGCATCAGGAGACCTGCGTCAGGGGACCTGCGTCAGGAGGCCCACTTTATGACACCTGTGTCAGGGGACCTACTTTAGGAGACGCACTTTAAGAGATTTCCTTCAGGAGACCTGTGTCAGGGGAGCTGCATGAGGAGACCTGTGAAAGGAGACCTGCCTCAGTGGAATCCACTTTAGAAAATCTGGGTCAGGGGACCTGCGTCAGGAGGCCCACTTGATAACACCTGCGTCAGGGGACCTACTTTAAGAGACTCACTTTAAGAGATCTCCTTCAGGAGACCTGTGTCAGGGGAGCTGCCTGAGGAGACCTGTGAAGAAGACCTGCCTCAGTGGAATCCACGTTAGGAAATCTGCATCAGGAGACCTCCTTCAGGGGACCTGCGTCAGGAGGCCCACTTTTTGACACCTGCGTCAGGGGACCTACTTCAGGAGACGCACTTTAAGAGATCTCCTTCAGGAGACCTGTGTCAGGGGAGCTGCCTTAGGAGACCTGTGAAAGGAGACCTGCCTCAGTGGAATCCACTTTAGGAAATCTGCGTCAGGGGACCTGCGTCGGGGGACCTACTTCAGGAGACCCACTTCAGTAGATCTATATCAGGAGACCTACGTCAGGAGGCTCACTATATAACACCTGCATCAGGGGACCTAACTTAGGAGACGCGCTTTAAGAGATCTCCTCCAGGAGAGCTTTTGAAGGGGAGCTACGTTAGGAGACCTGTAAAAGAAGACCTGCGTCATTGGAATCCACTTTAGGAATCCTGCATCAGGAGACCTCCTTCAGGGGACCTGCATCAGGAGGCCCCCTTTTCGACACCTGCGTCAGGGGACCTACTTCAGGAGACGCACTTTAGTAGATCTATATCAGGAGACCTGTGTCAGGGGAGCTGCCTGAGGAGACCTGTGAAAGGAGACCTGCCTCAGTGGAATCCACTTTAGGAAATCTGCATCAGGAGACCTGTGTCAGGGGACCTGCGTCAGGAGGCCCACTTTATGACACCTGCATCAGGGGACCTAACTTAGGAGACGCACTTTAAGAGATCTCCTTCAGGAGAGCTTCGTCAGAGGAGCTGCGTTAGGAGACCTGTGAAAAAAGACCTGCTTCAGTGGAATCCACGTTAGGAAATCTGCGTCAGGGGACCTGCGTCAGGAGGCCCACTTAATGACACCTGCGTCAGAGGACCTACCTCAGGAAATTTACTTTAGGAGATCTGCGTCAGAAGACATGTGTCAGGGTAACTGCCTTAGGAGACCTGTGAAAAGAGACCTGCTTCAGTGGAATCCACATTAGGAAACCTGCATCAGGAGACCTCCTTCAGGGGACCTGCGTCAGGAGGCCCACTTTATGACACCTGCGTCAGGGGACCTACTTCAGGAGACGCACTTTAGGAGATCTATATCAGAAAACCTGTGTCAGGGGAGCTTTCTTAGGAAACCTGTGAAAAGACACATGCGTCAGTGGAAACCACTTTAAGAAACCTGCATCAAGAGACCTGAGTCAGGGGACCTGCGTCAGGAGGCCCACTTTATGACACCAGCGTAAGGGGAAATACTTCAGGAGATGCACTTTAGGAGATCTATATCAGGAAACCTGTGTCAGGGGAGCTGCCTTCGGACACCTGTTATAGATGACCTGCTTCAGTGGAATCCACTTTAGATAACCTTATCAGGAGACTTGCATCAGGGGACCTGCGTCACGAGACCCACTTTATGATACCTGCATCAGGAGACCCACTTTATGACACCTGCGTCAGGAGGCCCACATTATAACACCTGCGTCAAGGGACCTACCTCAGGAGACGCACTTTAGGAGATCTGCATAAGGATACCTGTGTCAGGGGAGCTGCGTCCGGATACCCACTTTATGACACCTGCATCAGTGGAACCAAGTTTAGGAAACCTGCATCAGGAGGCCTGCGTCAAGGGGCCTGCGTCAAGGGGCCTGCGTCAGGAGGCCCACTTTATGAAACCAGCGTAAGGGGAACTACTTCAGGAGATGCACTTTAGGAGATCTGTATCAGGAAACCTGTGTCAGGGGAGCTGTCCTAGGAAAGCTGTGAAAAGACACAAGCATCAGTGGAAACCACATTAGGAAACCTGCATCAAGAGACCTGAGTAAGGGGAGCTGCCTTAGGAGACCTGTGAAAGGAGACTTGCGTCAGTGGAATCCACTTTAGGAAACTTGCATCAGTAGACCTGCATCAGGGGACCTGCGTCAGGAGGCCCACTTTATGACACCTGCGTAGGAGGACCTAACTCAGGAGTCTTACTTTAGGAGATCTGCGTCAGAAGACATGTGTCAGGGGAACTGTCTAAGGAGACCTGTAAAAGGACACATGAGTCAGTGGAATCCACTTTAGGAAACGTGCATTAGGGGACCGGCATCAGGAGGCCCACTATATGACACCTGCGTCAGGGGACCTAACTTAGGAGCGCACTTTAAGAGATCTTCAGGAGCGCTTCGTCAGGGGAGCTGGGTCAGGAGACCTGTGAAAAGAGACCTGCCTCAGTAGAATCCAATTTAGATAATCTGCATCAGGAGACCTGCGTCAGGGGACCTGCGTCAGGAGGCCCACTTTATGACACCTGCGTCAGGGGACCTACTTTAGGAGACACACTTTAAGAGATCTCCTTCAGGAAACCTGTGTCAGGGGAGCTGCCTGAGGAGACCTGTGAAAGGAGACCTGCCTCAGTGGAATCCACTTTAGGAAATCTGCATCAGGAGACCTGCGTCAGGGGACCTGCGTCAGGAGGCCCACTTGATGACACCTGCGTCAGGGGACCTACTTCAGGAGACGCACTTCAGTAGATCTATATCAGGAGACCTGCGTCAGGAGGCCCACTATATAACACCTGCATCAGGGGACCTAACTTAGGAGACGCGCTTTAAGAGATCTCCTTCAGGAGAGCTTTTGAAGGGGAGCTACGTTAGGAGACCTGTAAAAGAAGACCTGCGTCATTGGAATCCACTTTAGGAAATCTGCATCAGGAGACCTGCGTCAGGGGACCTGCGTCAGGAGGCCCACTTGATGACACCTGCATCAGGGGACCTACTTCAGGAGACGCACTTTAGTAGATCTATATCAGGAGACCTGTGTCAGGGGAGCTGCCTGAGGAGACCTGTGAAAGGAGACCTGCCTCAGTGGAATCCACTTTAGGAAATCTGCATCAGGAGCCCTTCTACAGGGGACCTGCGTCAAGAGGCTCACTTTATGACACCTGCATCAGGGGACCTAACTTAGGAGACGCACTTTAAGAGATCTCCTTCAGGAGAGCTTCGTCAGAGGAGCTGCGTTAGGAGACCTGTGAAAAAAGACCTGCTTCAGTGGAATCCACGTTAAGAAATCTGCGTCATGGGACCTGCGTCAGGAGGCCCACTTAATGACACCTGCGTCAGAGGACCTACCTCAGGAAATTTACTTTAGGAGATCTGCGTCAGAAGACATGTGTCAGGGTAACTGCCTTAGGAGACCTGTGAAAAGAGACCTGCTTCAGTGGAATCCACATTAGGAAACCTGCATCAGGAGACCTCCTTCAGGGGACCTGCGTCAGGAGGCCCACTTTATGACACCTGCATCAGGGGACCTATCTTAGGAGACGCACTTTAAGAGATCTCCTTCAGGAGACCTGTTTCAGGGGAGCTTCCTGAGGAGACCTGTGAAAGGAGACCTGCCTCAGTGGAATCCATGTTAGGAAATCTGCATCAGGGGACCTTCATCAGGAGGCCCACTTGATGACACCTGCGTCAGAGGACCTACCTCAGGAGATTTACTTTAGGAGATCTGCGTCAGGGGAACTGCCTTAGGAGACCTGTGAAAAGAGACCTGCTTCAGTGGAATCCAATTTAGGAAACCTGCATCAGGAGACCTCCTTCAGGGGACCTGCGTCAGGCGGCCCACTTTATGACACCTGCATCAAGGGACCTATCTTAGGAGACGCATTTTAAGAGATCTCCTTCAGAAGAGCTTTTAAGGGGAGCTACGTTAGGAGACCTGTAAAAGGAGACCTGCGTCAGTGGAATCCACTTTAGGAAACCTGCATAAGGAGACCTCCTTCAGGGGACCTGCGTCAGGAGGCCCACTTTATGACAACTGCGTCAGGGGACCTACTTCAGGAGACGCACTTTAAGAGATCTCCTTCAGGAGACCTGCGTCAGGAGGCCAACTATATGACACCTGCATCAGGGGACCTAACTTAGGAGATGCACTTTAAGAGATCTCCTTCAGGAGAGCTTCGTCAGGGGAGCTGCGTTAAGAGACCTGTGAAAAAAGACCTGCTTCAGTGGAATCCACGTTAGGAAATCTGCGTCAGGGGACCTGCGTCAGGAGGCCCACTTGATGACACCTGCGTCAGAGGATCTACCTCAGGAAATTTACTTTAGGAGATCTGCGTCAGAAGACATGTGTCAGGGGAACTGCCTGAGGAGACCTGTGAAAAGAGACCTGCTTCAGTGGAATCCACATTAGGAAACCTGCATCAGGAGACCTCCTTCAGGGGACCTGCGTCAGGAGGCCCACTTTATGACACCTGCATCAGGGGACCTATCTTAGGAGACGCACTTTAAGAGATCTCCTTCAGGAGACCTGTGTCAGTAGAGCTGCTTGAGGAGACCTGTGAAAAGAGACCTGCGTCAGTGGAATCCACTTTAGGAAACCTGCATCAGGAGACCTCCTTCAGGGGACCTGCGTCAGGAGGCCCACTTTACGACACCTTCGTCAGGGGACCTACTTCAGGAGACGCACTTTAGTAGATCTATATCAGGAGACCTGTGTCAGGGGAGCTGCCTGAGGAGACCTTTGAAAGGAGACCTGCCTCAGTGGAATCCACTTTAGGAAACCTGCATCAGGAGACCTCCTTCAGGAGACCTGCGTCAGGAGGCCCACTATATGACACCTGCATCAGGGGACCTAACTTACGAGACGCACTTTAAGAGATCTCCTTCAGGAGAGCTTTGTCAGGGGAGCTGCGTTAGGAGACCTGTGAAAGGAGACCTGCGTCAGTGGAATCCACTTTAGGAAACCTGCATCAGGAGACCTCCTTCAGGGGATCTGCGTCAGGAGGCCCACTTTATGACACCTGCGTCAGGGGACCTACTTAAGGAGACGCACTTTAAGAGATCTCCTACAGGAGACCTGTGTCAGGGGAGCTGCCTGAGGAGACCTGTGAAAGGAGACCTTCCTCAGTGGAATCCACTTTAGGAAACCTGCATCAGGAGACCTCCTTCAGGGGACCTGCGTCAGGAGACCCACTTTATGACACCTGCGTCAGGAGGCCCACATTATAACACCTGCGTCAAGGGACCTACCTCAGGAGACGCACTTTAGGAGATCTGCATAAGGATACCTGTGTCAGGGGAGCTGCGTCCGGATACCCACTTTATGACACCTGCATCAGTGGAACCAAGTTTAGGAAACCTGCATCAGGAGGCCTGCGTCAAGGGGCCTGCGTCAAGGGGCCTGCGTCAGGAGGCCCACTTTATGAAACCAGCGTAAGGGGAACTACTTCAGGAGATGCACTTTAGGAGATCTGTATCAGGAAACCTGTGTCAGGGGAGCTGTCCTAGGAAAGCTGTGAAAAGACACAAGCATCAGTGGAAACCACATTAGGAAACCTGCATCAAGAGACCTGAGTAAGGGGAGCTGCCTTAGGAGACCTGTGAAAGGAGACTTGCGTCAGTGGAATCCACTTTAGGAAACTTGCATCAGTAGACCTGCATCAGGGGACCTGCGTCAGGAGGCCCACTTTATGACACCTGCGTAGGAGGACCTAACTCAGGAGTCTTACTTTAGGAGATCTGCGTCAGAAGACATGTGTCAGGGGAACTGTCTAAGGAGACCTGTAAAAGGACACATGAGTCAGTGGAATCCACTTTAGGAAACGTGCATTAGGGGACCGGCATCAGGAGGCCCACTATATGACACCTGCGTCAGGGGACCTAACTTAGGAGCGCACTTTAAGAGATCTTCAGGAGCGCTTCGTCAGGGGAGCTGGGTCAGGAGACCTGTGAAAAGAGACCTGCCTCAGTAGAATCCAATTTAGATAATCTGCATCAGGAGACCTGCGTCAGGGGACCTGCGTCAGGAGGCCCACTTTATGACACCTGCGTCAGGGGACCTACTTTAGGAGACACACTTTAAGAGATCTCCTTCAGGAAACCTGTGTCAGGGGAGCTGCCTGAGGAGACCTGTGAAAGGAGACCTGCCTCAGTGGAATCCACTTTAGGAAATCTGCATCAGGAGACCTGCGTCAGGGGACCTGCGTCAGGAGGCCCACTTGATGACACCTGCGTCAGGGGACCTACTTCAGGAGACGCACTTCAGTAGATCTATATCAGGAGACCTGCGTCAGGAGGCCCACTATATAACACCTGCATCAGGGGACCTAACTTAGGAGACGCGCTTTAAGAGATCTCCTTCAGGAGAGCTTTTGAAGGGGAGCTACGTTAGGAGACCTGTAAAAGAAGACCTGCGTCATTGGAATCCACTTTAGGAAATCTGCATCAGGAGACCTGCGTCAGGGGACCTGCGTCAGGAGGCCCACTTGATGACACCTGCATCAGGGGACCTACTTCAGGAGACGCACTTTAGTAGATCTATATCAGGAGACCTGTGTCAGGGGAGCTGCCTGAGGAGACCTGTGAAAGGAGACCTGCCTCAGTGGAATCCACTTTAGGAAATCTGCATCAGGAGCCCTTCTACAGGGGACCTGCGTCAAGAGGCTCACTTTATGACACCTGCATCAGGGGACCTAACTTAGGAGACGCACTTTAAGAGATCTCCTTCAGGAGAGCTTCGTCAGAGGAGCTGCGTTAGGAGACCTGTGAAAAAAGACCTGCTTCAGTGGAATCCACGTTAAGAAATCTGCGTCATGGGACCTGCGTCAGGAGGCCCACTTAATGACACCTGCGTCAGAGGACCTACCTCAGGAAATTTACTTTAGGAGATCTGCGTCAGAAGACATGTGTCAGGGTAACTGCCTTAGGAGACCTGTGAAAAGAGACCTGCTTCAGTGGAATCCACATTAGGAAACCTGCATCAGGAGACCTCCTTCAGGGGACCTGCGTCAGGAGGCCCACTTTATGACACCTGCATCAGGGGACCTATCTTAGGAGACGCACTTTAAGAGATCTCCTTCAGGAGACCTGTTTCAGGGGAGCTTCCTGAGGAGACCTGTGAAAGGAGACCTGCCTCAGTGGAATCCATGTTAGGAAATCTGCATCAGGGGACCTTCATCAGGAGGCCCACTTGATGACACCTGCGTCAGAGGACCTACCTCAGGAGATTTACTTTAGGAGATCTGCGTCAGGGGAACTGCCTTAGGAGACCTGTGAAAAGAGACCTGCTTCAGTGGAATCCAATTTAGGAAACCTGCATCAGGAGACCTCCTTCAGGGGACCTGCGTCAGGCGGCCCACTTTATGACACCTGCATCAAGGGACCTATCTTAGGAGACGCATTTTAAGAGATCTCCTTCAGAAGAGCTTTTAAGGGGAGCTACGTCAGGAGACCTGTAAAAGGAGACCTGCGTCAGTGGAATCCACTTTAGGAAACCTGCATAAGGAGACCTCCTTCAGGGGACCTGCGTCAGGAGGCCCACTTTATGACAACTGCGTCAGGGGACCTACTTCAGGAGACGCACTTTAAGAGATCTCCTTCAGGAGACCTGCGTCAGGAGGCCAACTATATGACACCTGCATCAGGGGACCTAACTTAGGAGATGCACTTTAAGAGATCTCCTTCAGGAGAGCTTCGTCAGGGGAGCTGCGTTAAGAGACCTGTGAAAAAAGACCTGCTTCAGTGGAATCCACGTTAGGAAATCTGCGTCAGGGGACCTGCGTCAGGAGGCCCACTTGATGACACCTGCGTCAGAGGATCTACCTCAGGAAATTTACTTTAGGAGATCTGCGTCAGAAGACATGTGTCAGGGGAACTGCCTGAGGAGACCTGTGAAAAGAGACCTGCTTCAGTGGAATCCACATTAGGAAACCTGCATCAGGAGACCTCCTTCAGGGGACCTGCGTCAGGAGGCCCACTTTATGACACCTGCATCAGGGGACCTATCTTAGGAGACGCACTTTAAGAGATCTCCTTCAGGAGACCTGTGTCAGTAGAGCTGCTTGAGGAGACCTGTGAAAAGAGACCTGCGTCAGTGGAATCCACTTTAGGAAACCTGCATCAGGAGACCTCCTTCAGGGGACCTGCGTCAGGAGGCCCACTTTACGACACCTTCGTCAGGGGACCTACTTCAGGAGACGCACTTTAGTAGATCTATATCAGGAGACCTGTGTCAGGGGAGCTGCCTGAGGAGACCTTTGAAAGGAGACCTGCCTCAGTGGAATCCACTTTAGGAAACCTGCATCAGGAGACCTCCTTCAGGAGACCTGCGTCAGGAGGCCCACTATATGACACCTGCATCAGGGGACCTAACTTACGAGACGCACTTTAAGAGATCTCCTTCAGGAGAGCTTTGTCAGGGGAGCTGCGTTAGGAGACCTGTGAAAGGAGACCTGCGTCAGTGGAATCCACTTTAGGAAACCTGCATCAGGAGACCTCCTTCAGGGGATCTGCGTCAGGAGGCCCACTTTATGACACCTGCGTCAGGGGACCTACTTAAGGAGACGCACTTTAAGAGATCTCCTACAGGAGACCTGTGTCAGGGGAGCTGCCTGAGGAGACCTGTGAAAGGAGACCTTCCTCAGTGGAATCCACTTTAGGAAACCTGCATCAGGAGACCTCCTTCAGGGGACCTGCGTCAGGAGGCCCACTTTATGACACCTGCGTCAGGGGACCTACTTCAGGAGACGCACTTTAAGAGATCTCCTTCAGGAGACCTGTGTCAGGGGAGCTGCCTGAGGTGACCTGTGAAAGGAGACCTGCGTCAGTGGAATCCACTTTAGGAAACTTTATTCAGGAGACTTGCGTCAGGACACCTGCGTCAGCAGGCCGACCTTTTTTCACCTGCGTCAGGGGACCTACCTTAGGAAACGCACTTTAGGAGATAGCCGTCAGGGGAGCTATGTCAGGGGAGCTGTCTTAGGAGACCTGTGAAAGGAGACCTGCGTCAATGGAATAAACTTTTTGATATCTGCATCAGGTGACCTGCTTCAGGAGACCTGCATCAGGGGACCTAACTTACGAGACGCACTTTAAGAGATCTCCTTCAGGAGAGCTTTGTCAGGGGAGCTGCGTTAGGAGACCTGTGAAAGGAGACCTGCGTCAGTGGAATAAACTTTTTGATATCTGCATCAGGTGACCTGCTTCAGGAGACCTGCATCAGAAGGCCCACTTAATGACACCTGTGCTAGGGGATGTACCTCAGGGGATACAAATTAGGAGATCTCCTTCAGGAGAGCTTTGTCAGGGGAGCTGACTGAGGAGACCTGTGAAAGGAGACCTGCATCAGTGGAATCCACTTTAGGAAACCTACATCAGGAGCCCTTCTACAGGGGACCTGCGTCAAGAGGCTCACTTTATGACACCTGCTTCAGGGGACCTAACTTAGGAGATGCACTTTAAGAGATATCCTTCAGGAGACCTATGTCAGGGGAGCTACCTGAGGAGACCTGTGAAAAGAGACCTGCTTCAGTGAGATCCACTTTAGGAAACCTGCATCAGGAGACCTCCTTCAGGGGACCTGCGTCAGGAGGCCCACTTTATGACACCTGCGTCAGGGGACCTACTTCAGGAGACGCACTTTAGTAGATCTATATAAGGAGACCTGTGTCAGGGGAGCTGCCTGAGGAGACCTGTGAAAGGAGTTCTACCTCAGTGGAATCCACTTTAGGAAATCTGCGTCAGGGGACCTGCGTCAGGACGCCCACTTGATGACACCTGCGTCAGGGGACCTACTTCAGGAGACGCACTTTAGTAGAACTATATCAGGAGACCTGCGTCAGGAGGCCCACTATATGACACCTGCATCAGGGGACCTACGTCAGGAGCGCCACTTTAGTAGATCTATATCAGGAGACCTGTGTCAGGAGAGCTGCCTGAGTAGACCTGTGAAAGAAGACTTGCCTCTGTGGAATCCACTTTAGGAAATCTGCATCAGGAGACCTGTGTCAGGGAAGCTGCTTTAGGATTGCTGTGAAAGGAGATCTCCATCAGTTTAATCCACATTAGGAAACATGCATCAGTAGACCTGAATCAGGGGACCAGCGTCAGGAGGCCCACTTTATGACATCTGTGTCAGAAGACCTACCTCAGGAAATTTACTTTAGGAGATCTGCGTCAGAAGACATGAGTCAGAGGAACTGCCTTAGTAGACCTGTGAAAGGAGATCTACATCAGTGGAATCCACTTTAGGAAACCTGCATCAGGAGACCTGCTTCAGGGGACAAGCGTCAGCACTCCCACTTTATGACTCCTGCGTCAGGGGACCTACTTCAGGCGACGCACTTTAGTAGATCTATATCAGGAGACCTGCGTCAGGAGCACCACTATATGACACCTGCGTCAGGGGACCTAACTTAGGAGAGGCACTTTAGTAGATCTATATCAGGAGACCTGCGTCAGGAGCCCCACTATATGACACCTGCATCAGGGGACCTAACGTAGGAGACGCACTTTAAGATATCTCCTTCAGGAGAGCTTCGTCAGGGGAGCTGCGTTAGGAGACCTGTAAAAACAGACCTGCTTCAGGGGAATCCACTATAGGAAACCTGCATCAGGAGACCTCCTTCAGGGGACCTACTTCAGGAGACGCACTTTAGTAGATCTATATCAGCAGACCTGTGTCAGGGAAGCTGCCTGAGGAGACCTGTGAAAGGAGACCTGCCTCAGTGGAATCCACTTAAGGAAATCTGCATCAGGAGACCTGCGTCAGGGGACCTATGTCAGGAGGCCCACTTTATGACACCTGCGTCAGGGGACCTACTTCAGGAGACGCACTTTAGTAGATCTATATCAGGAGACCTGGGTCAGGAGGCCCACTATATGACACCTGCATCAGGGGACCTAACTTAGGAGACGCACTTTAAGAGATCTCCTTCAGGAGAGCTTTGTCAGGGGAGCTGCGTTAGGAGACCTGTGAAAAGAGACCTGCGTCAGTGGAATCCACTTTAGGAAATCTGCATCAGGAGACCTGCATCAGGGGACCTGCGTCAGGAGGCCCACTTTATGACACCTGCGTCAGAGGACTTACTTCAGGAGACGCACTTTAGTAGATCTATATCAGGAGACCTGCGTCAGGAGGCCCACTATATGACACCTGCATCAGGGGACCTAACTTAGGAGACGCACTTTAAGAGATCTCCTTCAGGAGAGCTTTGTCAGGGGAGCTACGTTAGGAGACCTGTGAAAAGAGACCTGCGTCAGTGGAATCCACTTTAGGAAATCTGCATCAGGAGACCTGCGTCAGGGGACCTGCGTCAGGAGGCCCACTTTATGACACCTGCGTCAGGGGACTTACTTCAGGAGACGCACTTTAGTAGATCTATATCAGGAGACCTGCGTCAGGAGGCCCACTATATGACACCTGCATCAGGGGACCTAACTTAGGAGACGCACTTTAAGAGATCTCCTTCAGGAGAGCTTTGTCAGGGGAGCTGCGTTAGGAGACCTGTGAAAGGAGACCTGCGTCAGTCGAATAAACTTTATGATATCTGCTTTAGGAGACCTGCTTTAGGAGACCTCCATCAGAAGGCCCACTTAATGACACCCACATCAGGGGACCTATCTTATGAGACGCACTTTAAGAGATCTCCTTCAGGAGAGCTTTTGAAGGGGAGCTACGTTAGGAGACCTGTGAAAGGAGACCTGCGTCAGTGGAATCCACTTTAGGAAACCTGCATCAGAGGACCTTCTTCAGGGGACCTGCGTCAATAGGCCCACTTTATGACACCTGCGTCAGGGGACCTACTTCAGGAGACGCACTTTAGTAGATCTATATCAGTAGACCTGTGTCAGGGGAGCTGCCTGAGGAGACCTGTGAAAGGAGACCTGCCTCAGTGGAATCCACTTTAGGAAATCTGAATCAGGAGACCTGTGTCAGGGGACCTGCGTCAGGAGGCCCACTTAATGACACCTGCGTCAGAGGACGTACTCCAGGAGACGCACTTTAGTAGATCTATATCAGGAGACCTGCGTCAGGAGGCCCACTATATGACAACTGCATCAGGGGACCTAACTTAGGAGACGCACTTTAAGAGATCTCCTTTAGCAGAGCTTTGTCAGGTGAGCTGCGTTAGGAGACCTATTAAAGGAGACCTGCATCAGTGGAATCCACTTTAGGAAACCTACATCAGGAGACCTCCTTGAGGGAACCAGCGTCAGGAGGCCCACTTTATGACACCTGCGTCAGGGGACGTACGTCAGCAGACGCACTTTAGTAGATTTATATCAGGAGACCTGTCTCAGGGGAGCTGCCTCAGTGGAATCCACATTAGGAAACATGAATCAGTAGACATGCATCAGGGGACCTGCGTCAGGAGGCTCACTTTATGACACCTGCGTCAGAGGACCTACCTCAGCAGATTTACTTTAGGAGATCTCCGACAGAAGACATATGTCAGGGGAACTGCCTTAGGAGACCTGTGAAAGGAGATCTGCATCAGTGGAATCCACTTTAGGAAACCTGCATCAGGAGACCTGCTTCAGGGGACCTGCATCAGGACTCCCACTTTATGACACCTGCGTCAGGGGACCTACTTCAGGAGACGCACTTTAGTAGATTTGTATCAGGAGACCTGCGTCAGGGGGCCCACTATATGACACCTGCATCAGGGGACCTAACTTAGGAGACGCACTTTAAGAGATCTCCTTCATGAGAGCTTCGTCAGGGGAGCTGCGTTAGGAGACCAGTGAAAAGAGACCTGCGTCAGTGGAATCCACTTCAGGAAACCTGCATCAGGAGACCTACTTCAGGGGACCTGCGTCAGGAGGCCCACTTTATGACACCTGCGTCAGGGCACCTAACTTAGGAGACGCACTTTAGTAGATCTATATCAGGAGACCTGCGTCAGGAGCCCCACTATATGACACCTGCATCAGGGGACCTAACGTAGAAGACGCACTTTAAGAGATCTCCTTCAGGAGAGCTTCGTCAGGGGAGCTGCGTTAGGAGACCTGTGAAAAGAGACCTGCTTCAGGGGAATCCACTTTAGGAAACCTGCATCAGGAGACCTCCTTCAGGGGACCAGCGTCAAGAGGCCCACTTTATGACACCTGCATCAGGGGACCTATCTTAGGAGACGCACTTTAAGAGATCTCCTTCAGGAGAGCTTTTGAAGGGGAGCTACGTTAGGAGACCTGTGAAAAGAGACCTGCGTCAGTGGAATCCACTTTAGGAAATCTGCATCAGGAGACCTGCGTCAGGGGACCTGCGTCAGGAGGCCCACTTTATGACACCTGCGTCAGGGGACTTACATCAGGAGACGCACTTTAGTAGATCTATATCAGGAGAACTGCGTCAGGAGGCCCACTATATGACACCTGCATCAGGGGACCTAACTTAGGAGACGCACTTTAAGAGATCTCCTTCTGGAGAGCTTCGTCAGGGGAGCTGCGTTAGGAGGCATGTGAAAAGAGACCTGCGTCAGTGGAATCCACTTTAGGAAACATAATTCAGGAGACCTGCGTCAGGAGGCCCACTTTATGACACCTGCGTCAGGGGACCTACTTCAGGAGACGCACTTTTAGAGACCTCCTTCAGGAGAAATGTGTCAGGGGAGCTGCCTGAGGAGATCTGTGAAAGGAGACCTGCCTCAGTGGAATCCACTTTAGGAAATGTGCGTCAGGGGACCTGCGTCAGGAGGCCCACTTGATGACACCTGCGTCAGGGGACCTACTTCAGGAGACGCACTTTAGTAGATCTATATCAGGAGACCTGCGTCAGGAGGCCCACTATATGACACCTGCATCATGGGAACTAACTTAGGAGACGCACTTTAAGAGATCTCCTTCAGGAGAGCTTCGTAAGGGGATCTGTGTTAGGAGACCTGTGAAAAGAGACCTGCGTCAGTGGAATCCACTTTAGGAAACTTTATTCAGGAGACTTGCGTCAGGACACCTGCGTCAGCAGGCCGGCCTTTTTTCTCCTGCGCCAGGGGACCTACCTATGGAAACGCACTTTAGGAGATATCCGTCAGGGGAGCTATGTCAGGGGAGCTGTCTTAGGAGACCTGTGAAAGGACACATGAGTCAGTGGAATCCACTTCAGGAAACCTGCATTAGGGGACCGGCGTCAGGAGACCTGCGTCAGGAGGCCCACTATATGAACCCTGCATCAGGGGACCTAACCTACGAGACGCACTTTAAGAGATCTCCTTCAGGACAGCTTTGTCAGGGGAGCTGCGTTAGGAGACCTGTGAAAGGAGACCTGCGTCAGTGGAATAAACTTTTTGATATCTGCATCAGGTGACCTGCTTCAGGAGACCTGCATCAGAAGGCCCACTTAATGACACCTGTGCTAGGGGATGTACCTCAGGGGATACAAATTAGGAGATCTCCTTCAGGAGAGCTTTGTCAGGGGAGCTGCATTAGGGGACCTGTGAAAGGAGACCTGCGTCAGTGGAATCCACTTTAGGAAACCTACATCAGGAGACCTCATACAGGGGACCTGCGTCAGGAGGCTCACTTTATGACACCTGCGTCAGGGGACCTAACTTAGGAGATGCACTTTAAGAGATCTCCTTCAGGAGAGCTTCGTCAGGGGAGCTGCCTTAGGAGACCTGTGAAAAGAGACCTGCTTCAGTGAGATCCACTTTAGGAAACCTGCATCAGGAGACCTCCTTCAGGGGACCTGCGTCAGGAGGCCCACTTTATGACACCTGCGTCAGGGGACCTACTTCAGGAGACGCACTTTAGTAGAACTATATAAGGAGACCTGTGTCAGGGGAGCTGCCTGAGGAGACCTGTGAAAGGAGTTCTGCCTCAGTGGAATCCACTTTAGGAAATCTGCGTCAGGGGACCTGCGTCAGGAGGCCCACTTGATGACACCTGCGTCAGGGGACCTACTTCAGGAGACGCACTTTAGTAGAACTATATCAGGAGACCTGCGTCAGGAGGCCCACTATATGACACCTGCATCAGGGGACCTACGTCAGGAGCGCCACTTTAGTAGATCTATATCAGGAGACCTGTGTCAGGGAAGCTGCTTTAGGATTGCTGTGAAAGGAGATCTCCATCAGTGGAATACACATTAGGAAACATGCATCAGTAGACCTGCATCAGGGGACCAGCGTCAGGAGGCCCACTTTATGACATCTGCGTCAGAAGACCTACCTCAGGAAATTTACTTTAGGAGATCTGCGTCAGAAGACATGAGTCAGAGGAACTGCCTTAGTAGACCTGTGAAAGGAGATCTACATCAGTGGAATCCACTTTAGGAAACCTGCATCAGAAGACCTGCTTCAGGGGACAAGTGTCAGGACTCCCACTTTATGACTCCTGCGTCAGGGGGCATACTTCAGGCGACGCACTTTAGTAGATCTATATCAGGAGACCTGCGTCAGGAGCCCCACTATATGACACCAGCATTAGGGGACCTAACTTAGGAGATGCACTTTAAGAGATCTCCTTCAGAAGAGCTTCGTCAGGGGAGCTGCGTTAGGAGACCTGTGAAAAGAGACCTGCTTCAGGGGAATCCACTTTAGGAAATCTGAATCAGGAGACCTGTGTCAGGGGACCTGCGTCAGGAGGCCCACTTAATGACACCTGCGTCAGAGGACGTACTTCAGGAGACGCACTTTAGTAGATCTATATCAGGAGACCTGCGTCAGGAGGCCCACTATATGACACCTGCATCAGGGGACCTAACTTAGGAGACGCACTTTAAGAGATCTCCTTTAGCAGAGCTTTGTCAGGTGAGCTGCGTTAGGAGACCTGTGAAAGGAGACCTGCATCAGTGGAATCCACTTTAGGAAACCTACACCAGGAGACCTCCTTGAGGGAACCAGCGTCAGGAGGCCCACTTTATGACACCTGCGTCATGGGACGTACGTCAGCAGACGCACTTTATTAGATTTATATCAGAAGACCTGTGTCAGGGGAGCTGCCTCAGTGGAATCCACATTAGGAAATATGCATCAGTAGCCCTGCATCAGGGGACCTGCGTCAGGAGGCCCACTTTATGACACCTGCGTCAGAGGACCTACCTCAGGAGATTTACTTTAGGAGATCTGCGTCAGAAGACATGTGTCAGGGAAACTGCCTTAGGAGACCTGTGAAAGGATATCTGCATCAGTGGAATCCACTTTAGGAAACCTGGATCAGGAGACCTGCTTCAGGGGACAAGCGTCATGACTCCCACTTTATGACACCTGCATCAGGGGACCTATCTTCGGAGATGCACTTTAAGAGATCTCCTTCAGGAGAGCTTTTGAAGGGCAGCTACGTTAGGAGACCTGTGAAAGGAGACCTGCGTCAGTGGAATCCAGTTTAGGAAACCTGCATCAGGAGACCTCCTTCAGGGGACCTGCATCAGGAGGCCCACTTTATGACACCTGCGTCAGGGGACCTACTTTAGGAGACGCACTTAAAGAGATCTATGTCAGGAGACCTGTGTCAGGGGAGCTTCCTGAGGAGACCTGTGAAAGGAGACCTGCCTCAGTGGAATCCACTTCAGGAAATCTGCATCAGGGGACCTGCGTCAGGAGGCCCACTTTATCACACCTGCGATAGGGGACCTACTTCAGGAGACGCACTTTAGTAGATATATATCAGGAGACCTGTGTCAGGGGAGCTGCCTTAGGAGATTTGTGAAAGGAGACCTGCCTCTTGGAATTCACTTTAGGAAATCTGTATCAGGAGACCTGCGTCAGGGGACCTGCGTCAGGAGGCCCACTAAATGACACCTGCGTCAGAGGACCTACTTCAGGAGACGCACTTTAGTAGATCTATATCAGGAGACCTGCGTCAGGAGGGCCCCTATATGACACCTGCATCAGGGAAACTAACTTAGGAGACACACTTTAAGAGATCTCCTTCAGGGGAGCTTCGTCAGGGGAGCTGTGTTAGGAGACCTGTGAAAAGAGACCTGCGTCAGTGGAATCCACTTTAGGAAATTTGATTCAGGAGACCTGCGTCAGGACACCTGCGTCAGGAGGCCCACTTTATAACACCTGCGTCAGGGGACCTACTTCAGGAGACGCACTTTAAGAGATCTCCTTCAGGAGACCTATGTCAGGGGAGCTGTCTTAGGAGACCTGTGAAAGGACACATGAGTCAGTGGAATCCACTTTAGGAAACCTGCATTAGGGGACCGGCGTCAGGAGACCTGCGTCAGGAGGCCCACTATATGACACCTGCATCAGGGGACCTAACTTAGGAGACACACTTTAAGAGATCTCCTTCAGGACAGCTTCGTCAGGGGAGCTGCGTTAGGAGACCTGTGAAAAGAGACCTGCGTCAGTGGAATCCACTTTAGGAAACTTGATTCAGGAGACCTGCGTCAGGACACCTGCGTCAGGAGGCCCACCTTATTTCACCTGCGTCAGGGGACCTACCTTAGGAAACGCACTTTAGGAGATCTCCGTCAGGGGAGCTGTCTTAGGAGACCTGTGAAAGGACACATGAGTCAGTGGAATCCACTTTAGGAAACCTGCATTAGGGGTCCAGCGTCAGGAGGCCCACTATATGACACCTGCATCAGGGGACCAAACTTAGGAGACGCACTTTAAGAGATCTCCTTCAGCAGAGCTTTGTCAGGGGAGCTGCGTTAGGAGACCTGTGAAAGGAGACCTGCGTCAGTGGAATCCACTTTAGGAAACCTGCATCAGGAGACCTCCTTCAGGGGACCTGCGTCAGGAGGCCCACTTTATGACACCTGCGTCAGGGGACCTACTTCAGGAGACGCACTTAAAGAGATCTATATCAGGAGACCTGTGTCAGGGGAGCTGCCTGAGGAGACCTGTGAAAGGAGACCTGCCTCAGTGGAATCCACTTTAGGAAATCTGCGTCAGGGGACCTGCGTCAGGAGGCGCACTTGATGACACCTGCGTCAGGGGACCTACTTCAGGAGACGTACTTTAGTAGATCTATATCAGGAGACCTGCGTCAGGAGGACCACTATATGACACCTGCATCAGGGGACCTAACTTAGGAGACGCACTTTAAGAGATCTCCTTCAGGAGAGCTTCGTCAGGGGAGCTGCGTTAGGAGACCTGTGAAAAGAGACCTGCTTCAGTAGAAATCCACTTTAGGAAACCTGATTCAGGAGACTTGCGTCAGGACACCTGCGTCAGGGGACCTACCTTAGGAAACGCACTTTAGGAGATCTCCATCAGGGGAGCTATGTCAGGGCAGCTGTCTTAGGAGACCTGTGAAAGGACACATGAGTCAGTGGAATCCACTTTAGAAAATCTGCATCAGGAGACCTGCGTCAGGGGACCTGCTTCAGGAGGCCCACTTTATGACACCTGCGTCAGGGGACCTATTTCAGGAGACGAACTATAGTAGATCTAAATTAGGAGACCTGTGTCAGGAAATCTGCTTTAGGATTGCTGTGAAAGTAGATCTCCATCAGTGGAATCCACATTAGGAAACATGCATCAGTAGACCTGCATAAGGGAACCTGCGTCAGGAGGCCCACTTTATGACACCTGCGTCAGAAGACCTATCTTAGGTGACGCACTTTAAGAGATCTCTTTCAGGAGAGCTTTTGAAGGGGAGTTATGTTAGGAGACCTGTGAAAGGAGACCTGCGTCAGTGGAATCCACTTTAGGAAACCTGCATCAGGAGACCTCCTTATGAGGACCTGCGTCAGAAGGCCCACTTTATGACACCTGCGTCAGGGGACCTACTTCAGGAGACGCACTTTAGTAGATCTATATCAGGAGACCTGTGTCAGGGGAGCTGCCTGAGGAGACCTGTCAAAGGAGACCTGCCTCAGTGGAATCCACTTTAGAAAATCTGCATCAGGAGACCTGCGTCAGGGGACCTGCTTCAGGAGGCCCACTTTATGACACCAGCGTCAGGGGACCTAACTTAGGAGACGCACTTTAAGAGATCTCCTTCAGGAGAGCTTCGTCAGGGGTGCTGCCTTAGGAGACCTGAGAAAAGATACATGCGTCAGTGGAATCCACTTTAGGAAACTTGATTCAGGAGACCTGCGTCAGGACACCTGCGTCAGGAGGCCCACTTTATTTCCCCTGCGTTAGGGGACCTAGCATAGGAAACGCACTTTAGGAGATCTCCATCAGGGGAGCTATGTCAGGGGAGCTGTCTTAGGAGACCTGTAAAAGGACACATGAGTCAGTGGAATCCGCTTTAGGAAACCTGCATTAGGAGACCGTCGTCAGGAGGCCCACTATATGACACGTGCATCAGGGGACCTAACTTAGGAGACTCACTTTAAGAGATCTCCTTCAGCAGAGCTTTGTCAGGGGAGCTGTGTTTGGAGACCTGTGAAAGGAGACCTGCGTCAGTGAAATCCACTTTAGGAAACCTACATCAGGAGACCTCCTTGAGGGGACATGCGTCAGGAGGCCCACTTTATGACACCTGCGTCAGGGGACCTACGTCAGAAGACGCACTTTAGTAGATCTATATCAGGAGACCTGCGTCAGGAGGCCCACTATATGACACCTGCGTCAGAAGACCTACCTCAGGAGATTTACTTTAGGAGATCTGCGTCAGAAGACATGTGTCAGATGTCAGATGTCCTCCTAGTGCTCAACCCTCCAATTTTAACTGCACCGTAGACATTTAGGGCTCCTTGGCGAGAGGGTGATTGGACATCCCTGTAAGCAATCAGGAGATGTCCCCAGTGCCCTGCTCGCCAATTTTAACTGCACCCTTTATGACACACACCCTTCAACCACAAGAAACACACCTCAACATACACACACAAATACATTACACAAGGAAGATGGGAATACTGATCTTCTGTCCCCTACCCCATCCCCGGTGGGGGGAACAGGGCCTTCAGCGGTGGCGGCCTTGTCTCTTGGGTGTCGGCCTCCTGGGCCCGGCGGCCCCCTCCCCACGCAGGGAGAGGGATCCCTCAGTCCTCTGGCAAGTCCATGAGCGGGGGATCATATTCCATCTGAGCCGGGGGGGTGTCTGTGTCCTTGTGGTGCGGGTTCTGGTCCTTCCCCTCGGGTGACGGGCCCCTTCTAAGTCACAACATAGGAGAGCCTGGTCAGGCTACGTACTCCTTCGGGGACCCCCACTTCTATTGGTCATCCCTCCTCTAGGTGGGGGTAGCCGACCCCTGCTGTGCTCTCTTCTGGATCTCCACAACTGCCTGGAGCTTCGGAGCGGGTCTCCCTTGGGGGGTCCTGGCTCGTACCTGGGGCTGGGGTGGGGGGATGCTCAGAACTCCTGGGTGGTGGTGGGCGGCTTGTCTGGGGTGGTGGGGCTCTCGGGGGTGGGGCCCCGCGCTGGACCGCCCGGCGCGGTGGGGGGGCTGCTCTCCTGACTGGGCTGGGCCCTGCGCTCTGCGCTTCCGTACCTCACTGCGCTCGGGTGTTGGGGGCCCATGTGGTGGTCCTGCGGGCCCTGGTCTGGGTGCTTGGCCGGACTACCTGGCGGGCGGATCACCTCCATTGACCCCACAGTATGGGTGCGGGGGCGGGCCCTGGTCGGCGCTGCTGCCTCGGCGGGGGTCTTGGTGTGGGGATGTCTGGGAGCTCTCCCTCCTTTTTTTCTTTCCATTCCTTCATCCACTTCAGCTTAACATAACATTCACCTGAGCACAGGCGTCAGCTCACATTTGCACCTTCAAACAGTGTGCGTGTCAGAATGTAATGCTTTACATGTGTGGGTTGGTATGCACAAGTGTGCGTGTAAACTGGTTGTGGACAAGTTTGTGAACACTCTTGGAGCCGGCAGGTATGTTTGTAACAGCTGAGTGTGTGGACAGGCCCCGCCCATTTTAGACCAACACTCACTATTGTAATGGGTATAAGCTTCAGCATTTTGTTGCCTGTAGACTTGCAATTCTACTTTCTCCTTCCATTGGTCATCCTCTGGAATCTATACCACCCCCCCCCCCTCTCTTTTCCCCCTTTCTTTTTCCGTCCGGTCCAACAAAAAGAACACAAACAAAATTAATATTAATAAAGTTTCGTTGAAATTACAAAAGGGGCTTATACCAACATACATTTTGTGTTCCCAATGATTTATAACCCCCGATTGTGAGAGTAAAATCTGTCTAATGCAAGAGGCTCTCAGCTCATATCTGTTTGCTCAGCTGTTGGACAGGACAAGTTTAAAAAAAAAAAAAAAAAAAAAAAAAAAAAAAAAAAAAAAAAAAAAAAAAAAAAAAAAAAAAAAAGACATGTGTCAGGGAAATGCCTTAGGAGACCTGTGAAAGGAGATCTGCATTAGTGGAATCCACTTTAAGAAACCTGCATTAGGGGACCGGCGTCAGGAGACCTGCGTCAGGACGCCCACTATATGACACCTGCATCAGGGGACCTTACTTAGGAGACGCACTTTAAGAGATCTCCTTCAGGAGAGCTTCGTCAGGGGAGCTGCGTTAGGAGACCTGTGAAAAGAGACCTGCGTCAATGGAATCCACTTTAGGAAATTTGATTCAGGAGACCTGCGTCAGGAAACCTGCGTCAGGAGGCCCACTTTATGACACCTGTGTCAGGGGACGTACTTCAAGAGACGAACTATAGTAGATCTATATCAGGAGACCTGTGTCAGGGAAGCTGCTTTAGGATTGCTGTGAAAGGAGATCTCCATCAGTGGAATCCACATTAAGAAACATGCATCAGTAGACCTGCATCAGGAGACCTGTGTCAGAAGGCCCACTTTATGACACCTGCGTCAGAGGACCTACCTTAGGGGATTTACTTTAGGAGATCTGCGTCAGAAGACATGTGTCAGGGGAACTGCCTTAGGAGACCTTTGAAAGGAGATCTGCATCAGTGTGATCCACTTTAAGAAACCTGCATCAGGAGATCTGCTTCAGGGGACAAGCGTCAGGAGGCCCACTTTATGACACCTGCGTCAGGGGACCTACTTCAGGAGACGCAATTTAGTAGATCTATATCAGAAGACCTGTGTCAGGGAAGCTGCCTGAGGAGACCTGTGAAAGGAGACCTGCCTCAGTGGAATCCACTTTAGGACATCTGCATCAGGAAATCCACATCAGGAGACCTGCGTCAGAGGACCTGCGTCAGGAGGCCCACTTTATGACACCTGCGTCAGGGGACCTGCTTCAGGAGACGCACTTTAGTAGATCTATATCAGGAGACTTGGGTCAGGAGGCCCACTATATCACACCTGCATCAGGGGACCTAACTTAGGAGACGCACTTTAAGAGATCTCCTTCAGGAGAGCTTCGTCAGGGGAGGTGCGTTAGGAGACCTGTGAAAAGAGACGTATGCCAGTGGAATCCACTTTAAGATACTTGATTCAGTAGACCTGCGTCAGGGAACCTGCGTCAGGAGGCCCACTTGATGATACCTGCGTCAGGGGACCTACCTCAGGAGATTTACTTTAGGAGATCTGCGTCAGAAGACATGTGTCAGGGGAACTGCCTTAGGAAACCTGTGAAAACAGACCTGCTTCAGTGGAATCCACTTTAGGAAATCTGCATTTGGAAATCTGCATCAGGAGACCTGCGTCAGGAGGCCCACTATATCACACCTGCATCAGGGGACCTAACTTAGGAGACGCACTTTAAGAGATCTCCTTCAGGAGAGCTTCGTCAGGGGAGGTGCGTTAGGAGACCTGTGAAAAGAGACGTATGCCAGTGGAATCCACTTTAAGAAACCTGCATCAGGAGATCTGCTTCAGGGGACAAGCGTCAGGAGGCCCACTTTATGACACCTGCGTCAGGGGACCTACCTCAGGAGATTTACTTTAGGAGATCTGCGTCAGAAGACATGTGTCAGGGGAACTGCCTTAGGAAACCTGTGAAAACAGACCTGCTTCAGTGGAATCCACTTTAGGAAATCTGCATTTGGAAATCTGCATCAGGAGACCTGCGTCAGGAGGCCCACCTTATGACACCTGCATCAGGGGACCTATCTTAGGAGACGCACTTTAAGAGATCTCCTTCAGGAGAGCTTTTGAAGGGGAGCTACATTAGGAGACCTGTGAAAGGAGACCTACGTCAGTGGAATCCACTCTAGGAAACCTGCATCAGGAGACCTCCTTCAGGGGACCTGCGTCAGGAGGCCCACTTGATGACACCTGCATCAGGGGACCTAACTTAGGAGACACACTTTAACAGATCTATATCAGGAGACCTGTGTCAGGGGAGCAGCCTGAGGGGACCTGTGAAAGGAGACCTGCGTCAGTGGAATCCACTTTAGGAAACCTGCATCAGGAGACCTCTTTCAGGTGACCTGCGTCAGGAGGCCCACTTTATGACATCTGCGTCAGGGGACCTACTTCAGGAGACGCACTTTAGTAGATCTATGTCAGGAGACCTGTGTCAGGGGAGCTGCCTGAGGAGACCTGTGAAAGGAGACCTGTCTCAATATAATCCACTTTAGGAAACCTGCATCAGGAGACCTGCGTCAGGAGGCCCACTTGATTACACCTGCGTCAGGGGACCTACTTCAGGAGATGCACTTTAGTAGATCTATGTCAGGAGACCTGCGTCAGGAGGCCCACTATATGACACCTGCATCAGGGGACCTAACTTAGTAAACGCACTTTAAGAGATCTCCTTCAGGAGAGCTTCGTTAGGGGAGCTGCGTTAGGAGACCTGTGAAAGGAGACCTGCTTCAGTGGAATCCACTTTTGGAAACCTGCATCAGGAGGCCCACTTTATGACACCTGCGTCAGGGGACCTACTTCAGGAGACGCACTTTGGTAGATCTATATCAGGAGACCTGCATCAGGAGGCCCAATATGTGACACCTGTATCAGGGGACCAAAATTACGAGACACACTTTAAGAGATCTCCTGCAGGAGAGCTTTGTCAGGGGAGCTGCGTTAGGAGACCTGTGAAAGGAGACCTGCGTCAGTGCAATAAACTTTTTGATATCTGCATCAGGAGACCTGCTTCAGGAGACCTGCATCAGAAGGCCCACTTAATGACACCTGTGTTAGGGGACGTACCTCAGGGGATACAATTTAGGAGATCTCCTTCAGGAGAGCTTTGTCAGGGGAGCTGCATTAGGAGACCTGTGAAAGGAGACCTGCCTCAGTGGAATCCACTTTAGGAAATCTGCATCAGGAGACCTGCGTCAGGGGACCTGCGTCAGGAGGCCCACTTTATGACACCTGCGTCAGGGGACCTACTTCAGGAGACGCACTTTAAGAGATCTCCTTCAGGAGACCTGTGTCAGGGGAGCTGCCTGAGGAGAGCTGTGAAAGGAGACCTGCCTCAGTGGAATCCACTTTAGGAAATCTGCATCAGGAGACCTGCGTCAGGGGACCTGCGTCAGGAGGCCCACTTAATGACACATGCGTCAGGGGACCTACGTCAGGAGACGCACTTTAGTAGATCTATATCAGGAGACCTGGGTCAGGGGAGCTGCCTGAGTAGACCTGTGAAAGGAGACCTGCGTCAGTGGAATCCACTTTAGGAAACCTACATAAGGAATCCTCCTTGAGGGGACCTGCGTCAGGAGGCCCACTTTATGACTCCTGCGTCAGGGGACCTACTTTAGGAGACGAAGTATAGTAGATCTATATCAGGAGACCTGTGTCAGGGAAGCTGCTTTAGGATTGCTGTAAAAGGAGATCTCCATCAGTGGAATCCACGTTAGGAAACATGCATCAGGGAACCTGCGTCAGTAGGCCCAATTGATGACACCTGCGTCAGAGGACCTGCCTCAGGAGATTTACTTTAGGAGATCTACGTCAGAAGACATGTGTCAGGGGAACTGCCTTAGGAGACCTGTGAAAAGAGACCTGCGTCAGTGGAATCCACTTTAGGAAACTTGATTCAGTAGACCTGAGTCAGAACACCTGCGTCAGGAGGCCCACCTTATTTCACCTGCATCAGGGGACCTACCTTAAGAAACGCACTTTAGGAGATCTCCTTCAGGGGAGCTATGTCAGGGGAGCTGTCTTAGGAGACCTGTGAAAGGACACATGAGTCAGTGGAATCCACTTTAGGAAACCTGCATTAGGGGACCGGCGTCAGGAGGCCCACTATATGACACCTGCATCAGGGGTCCTAACTTAGGAGACGCACTTTAAGAGATCTCCTTCAGCAGAGCTTCGTCAGGGGAGCTGCGTTAGGAGACCTGTGAAAGGAGACCTGCGTCAGTGGAATCCACTTTAGGAAACCTACATCAGGAGACCTCCTTGAGGGGACCTGCGTCAGGAAGCCCACTTTATGACACCTGCGTCAGGGGACCTACGTCAGGAGACGCACTTTAGTATATTTATATCAGGAGACCTGTGTCAGGGGAGCTCCCTGAGGAGACCTGTGAAAGGAGATCTGCATCAGTGGAATCCACTTTAGGAAACCTGCATCAGGGGACCTATCTTAGTAGACGCACTTTAGTAGATCTATTTCAGGAGACCTGCGTCAGGAGGCCCACTACATGACACCTGCATCAGGGGACCTAACTTAGGAGACGCACTTTAAGAGATCTCCTTCAGCAGAGCTTCGTCAGGGGAGCTGCGTTAGGAGACCTGTGAAAGGAGACCTGCGTCAGTGGAATCCACTTTAGGAAACCTACATCAGGAGACCTCCTTGAGGGGACCTGCGTCAGGAGGCCCACTTTATGACACCTGCGTCAGGGGACCTACGTCAGGAGACGCACTTTAGTATATTTATATCAGGAGACCTGTGTCAGGGGAGCTCCCTGAGGAGACCTGTGAAAGGAGATCTGCATCAGTGGAATCCACTTTAGGAAACCTGCATCAGGGGACCTATCTTAGTAGACGCACTTTAGTAGATCTATTTCAGGAGACCTGCGTCAGGAGGCCCACTACATGACACCTGCATCAGGGGACCTAATTTAGGAGACGCACTTTAAAAGATCTCCTTCAGGAGAGCTTTGTCAGGGGAGCTGCGTTAGGAGACCTGTGAAAGGAGACCTGCGTCAGTGGAATAAACTTTGTGATATTTACATCAGGAGACCTCCTTCAGGGGATCTGCGTCAGGAGGCCCACTACATGACACCTGCATCAGGGGACCTACGTCAGGAGACGCACTTTAGTATATTTATATCAGGAGACCTGTGTCAGGGGAGCTCCCTGAGGAGACCTGTGAAAGGAGATCTGCATCACTGGAATCCACTTTAGGAAACCTGCATCAGGAGACCTGCTTCAGGAGACCTGCGTCAGGAGGCCCACTATATGACACCTGCATCAAGGGACCTGACTTAGGAGACGCACTTTAAGAGATCTCCTTCAGGAGAGCTTTGTCAGGGGAGCTGCTTTGGGGACCTGTGAAAGGAGACCTGCGTCAGTGGAATAAACTATGATATTTACATCAGGAGACCTCCTTCAGGGGATCTGCGTCAGGAGGCCCACTACATGACACCTGCGTCAGGGGACCTACTTCATGAGACACACTTTAGTAGATCTATATCAGGAGAACTGTGTCAGGGGAGCTGCTTGAGGAGACCTGTGAAAGGAGACCTGCCTCAGTGGAATCCACGTTAGAAAATCTGCGTCAGGGGACCTGAGTCAGGAGGCCCACTTGATGAAACCTGCGTTAGAGGACCTACCTCAGGAGATTTACTTTAGGGGATCTGCGTCAGAAGACATGTGTCAGGGGAACTGCCTGAGGAGACCTGTGAAAGGAGACCTGCCTCAGTGGAATCCACTTTAGGAAATGTGCATCAGGAGACCTGCGTCAGGGGACCTACTTCAGGAGACGCACTTTAGTAGATCTATATCAGGAGACATGCGTCAGGAGGCCCACTATATAACACCTGCATCAGGGGACCTAACTTAGGAGACCCACTTTAAGAGATCTCCTTCAGGAGAGCTTCGTCAGGGGAGCTGCGTTAGGAGACCTGTGAAAAGAGACCTGCGTCAGTGGAATTCACTTTAGGAAACTTGATTCAGAAGACCTGCGTCAGGACACCTGCGTCAGGAGGCCCACTTTATGACACCTGCGTCAGGGGACCTACTTCAGGAGACGCACTTTAAGAGATCTCCGTCAGGGAGCTATTTCAGGAGAGCTGTCTTATAAAACCAGTGAAAGGACACGAGTCAGTGGAATCCACTTTAGGAAACCTGCATCATGGGACCTAACTTAGGAGACGCACTTTAAGAGATCTCTTTCAGGAGAGCTTCGTCAGGGCAGCTGCGTTAGGACACCTGTGAAAAGAGACCTGCGTCAGTGGAATAAACTTTTTGATATCTGCATCAGGAGACCTGCTTCAGGAGACCTGCATCAGAAAGCCCACTTAATGACACCTGTGTTAGGGGACGTACCTCAGGGGATACAATTTAGGAGATCTCCTTCAGGAGAGCTTTGTCAGGGGAGCTGCATTAGGAGACCTGTGAAAGGAGACCTGCGTCAGTGGAATCCACTTTAGGAAACCTGCATCAGGAGACCTCCTTCAGGACACCTGCGTCAGGAGGCCCATTTTATGACACCTGCGTCAGGGGACCTACTTCAGGAGACGCACTTTAGGAGATCTATATCAGGAGACCTGTGTCAGGGGAGCTGCCTGAGGAGACCTGTGAAAGGAGACCTGCCTCAGTGGAATCCACTTTAGGAAATCTGCATCAGGAGACCTGCGTCAGGGGACCTGCGTCAGGAGGCCCACTTTATGACACCTGCGTCAGGGGACCTACTTCAGGAGACGCACTTTAGGAGATCTATATCAGGAGACCTGTGTCAGGGGAGCTGCCTGAGGAGACCTGTGAAAGGAGACCTGCCTCAGTGGAATCCACTTTAGGAAATCTGCATCAGGAGACCTGCGTCAGGGGACCTGCGTCAGGAGGCCCACTTTATGACACCTGCAGCAGGGGACCTACTTCAGGAGACGCACTTTAGTAGATCTATATCAGGAGACCTGCGTCAGGAGGCCCACTATATGACACCTGCATCAGGGGACCTAACATAGGAGACGCACTTTAAGAGATCTCCTTCAGGAGAGCTTCGTCAGGGGAGCTGCGTTAGGAGACCTGTGAAAGGAGACCTGCCTCAGTGGAATCCACTTTAGGAAATCTGCATCAGGAGCCCTTCTACAGGGGACCTGCGTCAAGAGGCTCACTTTATGACACCTGCATCAGGGGACCTAACTTAGGAGACGCACTTTAAGAGATCTCCTTCAGGAGAGCTTTGTCAGAGGAGCTGCGTTAGGAGACCTGTGAAAAAAGACCTGCTTCAGTGGAATCCACGTTAAGAAATCTGCGTCATGGGACCTGCGTCAGGAGGCCCACTTAATGACACCTGCGTCAGAGGACCTACCTCAGGAAATTTACTTTAGGAGATCTGCGTCAGAAGACATGTGTCAGGGTAACTGCCTTAGGAGACCTGTGAAAAGAGACCTGCTTCAGTGGAATCCACATTAGGAAACCTGCATCAGGAGACCTCCTTCAGGGGACCTGCGTCAGGAGGCCCACTTTATGACACCTGCATCAGGGGACCTATCTTAGGAGACGCACTTTAAGAGATCTCCTTCAGGAGACCTGTTTCAGGGGAGCTTCCTGAGGAGACCTGTGAAAGGAGACCTGCCTCAGTGGAATCCATGTTAGGAAATCTGCATCAGGGGACCTTCATCAGGAGGCCCACTTGATGACACCTGCGTCAGAGGACCTACCTCAGGAGATTTACTTTAGGAGATCTGCGTCAGGGGAACTGCCTTAGGAGACCTGTGAAAAGAGACCTGCTTCAGTGGAATCCAATTTAGGAAACCTGCATCAGGAGACCTCCTTCAGGGGACCTGCGTCAGGCGGCCCACTTTATGACACCTGCATCAAGGGACCTATCTTAGGAGACGCATTTTAAGAGATCTCCTTCAGAAGAGCTTTTAAGGGGAGCTACGTTAGGAGACCTGTAAAAGGAGACCTGCGTCAGTGGAATCCACATTAGGAAACCTGCATCAGGAGACCTCCTTCAGGGGACCTGCGTCAGGAGGCCCACTTTATGACAACTGCGTCAGGGGACCTACTTCAGGAGACGCACTTTAAGAGATCTCCTTCAGGAGACCTGCGTCAGGAGGCCAACTATATGACACCTGCATCAGGGGACCTAACTTAGGAGATGCACTTTAAGAGATCTCCTTCAGGAGAGCTTCGTCAGGGGAGCTGCGTTAAGAGACCTGTGAAAAAAGACCTGCTTCAGTGGAATCCACGTTAGGAAATCTGCGTCAGGGGACCTGCGTCAGGAGGCCCACTTGATGACACCTGCGTCAGAGGATCTACCTCAGGAAATTTACTTTAGGAGATCTGCGTCAGAAGACATGTGTCAGGGGAACTGCCTGAGGAGACCTGTGAAAAGAGACCTGCTTCAGTGGAATCCACATTAGGAAACCTGCATCAGGAGACCTCCTTCAGGGGACCTGCGTCAGGAGGCCCACTTTATGACACCTGCATCAGGGGACCTATCTTAGGAGACGCACTTTAAGAGATCTCCTTCAGGAGACCTGTGTCAGTAGAGCTGCTTGAGGAGACCTGTGAAAAGAGACCTGCGTCAGTGGAATCCACTTTAGGAAACCTGCATCAGGAGACCTCCTTCAGGGGACCTGCGTCAGGAGGCCCACTTTACGACACCTTCGTCAGGGGACCTACTTCAGGAGACGCACTTTAGTAGATCTATATCAGGAGACCTGTGTCAGGGGAGCTGCCTGAGGAGACCTTTGAAAGGAGACCTGCCTCAGTGGAATCCACTTTAGGAAACCTGCATCAGGAGACCTCCTTCAGGAGACCTGCGTCAGGAGGCCCACTATATGACACCTGCATCAGGGGACCTAACTTACGAGACGCACTTTAAGAGATCTCCTTCAGGAGAGCTTTGTCAGGGGAGCTGCGTTAGGAGACCTGTGAAAGGAGACCTGCGTCAGTGGAATCCACTTTAGGAAACCTGCATCAGGAGACCTCCTTCAGGGGATCTGCGTCAGGAGGCCCACTTTATGACACCTGCGTCAGGGGACCTACTTAAGGAGACGCACTTTAAGAGATCTCCTACAGGAGACCTGTGTCAGGGGAGCTGCCTGAGGAGACCTGTGAAAGGAGACCTTCCTCAGTGGAATCCACTTTAGGAAACCTGCATCAGGAGACCTCCTTCAGGGGACCTACTTCAGGAGACGCACTTTAGTAGATCTATATCAGCAGACCTGTGTCAGGGAAGCTGCCTGAGGAGACCTGTGAAAGGAGACCTGCCTCAGTGGAATCCACTTAAGGAAATCTGCATCAGGAGACCTGAGTCAGGGGACCTATGTCAGGAGGCCCACTTTATGACACCTGCGTCAGGGGACCTACTTCAGGAGACGCACTTTAGTAGATCTATATCAGGAGACCTGGGTCAGGAGGCCCACTATATGACACCTGCATCAGGGGACCTAACTTAGGAGACGCACTTTAAGAGATCTCCTTCAGGAGAGCTTTGTCAGGGGAGCTGCGTTAGGAGACCTGTGAAAAGAGACCTGCGTCAGTGGAATCCACTTTAGGAAATCTGCATCAGGAGACCTGCATCAGGGGACCTGCGTCAGGAGGCCCACTTTATGACACCTGCGTCAGAGGACTTACTTCAGGAGACGCACTTTAGTAGATCTATATCAGGAGACCTGCGTCAGGAGGCCCACTATATGACACCTGCATCAGGGGACCTAACTTAGGAGACGCACTTTAAGAGATCTCCTTCAGGAGAGCTTTGTCAGGGGAGCTACGTTAGGAGACCTGTGAAAAGAGACCTGCGTCAGTGGAATCCACTTTAGGAAAACTGCATCAGGAGACCTGCGTCAGGGGACCTGCGTCAGGAGGCCCACTTTATGACACCTGCGTCAGGGGACTTACTTCAGGAGACGCACTTTAGTAGATCTATATCAGGAGACCTGCGTCAGGAGGCCCACTATATGACACCTGCATCAGGGGACCTAACTTAGGAGACGCACTTTAAGAGATCTCCTTCAGGAGAGCTTTGTCAGGGGAGCTGCGTTAGGAGACCTGTGAAAGGAGACCTACGTCAGTCGAATAAACTTTATGATATCTGCTTTAGGAGACCTGCTTTAGGAGACCTCCATCAGAAGGCCCACTTAATGACACCCACATCAGGGGACCTATCTTATGAGATGCACTTTAAGAGATCTCCTTCAGGAGAGCTTTTGAAGGGGAGCTACGTTAGGAGACCTGTGAAAGGAGACCTGCGTCAGTGGAATCCACTTTAGGAAACCTGCATCAGAGGACCTTCTTCAGGGGACCTGCGTCAGAAGGCCCACTTTATGACACCTGCGTCAGGGGACCTACTTCAGGAGACGCACTTTAGTAGATCTATATCAGTAGACCTGTGTCAGGGGAGCTGCCTGAGGAGACCTGTGAAAGGAGACCTGCCTCAGTGGAATCCACTTTAGGAAATCTGAATCAGGAGACCTGTGTCAGGGGACCTGCGTCAGGAGGCCCACTTAATGACACCTGCGTCAGAGGACGTACTCCAGGAGACGCACTTTAGTAGATCTATATCAGGAGACCTGCGTCAGGAGGCCCACTATATGACAACTGCATCAGGGGACCTAACTTAGGAGACGCACTTTAAGAGATCTCCTTTAGCAGAGCTTTGTCAGGTGAGCTGCGTTAGGAGACCTATTAAAGGAGACCTGCATCAGTGGAATCCACTTTAGGAAACCTACATCAGGAGACCTCCTTGAGGGAACCAGCGTCAGGAGGCCCACTTTATGACACCTGCGTCAGGGGACGTACGTCAGCAGACGCACTTTAGTAGATTTATATCAGGAGACCTGTCTCAGGGGAGCTGCCTCAGTGGAATCCACATTAGGAAACATGAATCAGTAGACCTGCATCAGGGGACCTGCGTCAGGAGGCTCACTTTATGACACCTGCGTCAGAGGACCTACCTCAGCAGATTTACTTTAGGAGATCTCCGACAGAAGACATATGTCAGGGGAACTGCCTTAGGAGACCTGTGAAAGGAGATCTGCATCAGTGGAATCCACTTTAGGAAACCTGCATCAGGAGACCTGCTTCAGGGGACCTGCATCAGGACTCCCACTTTATGACACCTGCGTCAGGGACCTACTTCAGGAGACGCACTTTAGTAGATTTGTATCAGGAGACCTGCGTCAGGGGGCCCACTATATGACACCTGCATCAGGGGACCTAACTTAGGAGACGCACTTTAAGAGATCTCCTTCATGAGAGCTTCGTCAGGGGAGCTGCGTTAGGAGACCAGTGAAAAGAGACCTGCGTCAGTGGAATCCACTTCAGGAAACCTGCATCAGGAGACCTACTTCAGGGGACCTGCGTCAGGAGGCCCACTTTATGACACCTGCGTCAGGGCACCTAACTTAGGAGACGCACTTTAGTAGATCTATATCAGGAGACCTGCGTCAGGAGCCCCACTATATGACACCTGCATCAGGGGACCTAACGTAGAAGACGCACTTTAAGAGATCTCCTTCAGGAGAGCTTCGTCAGGGGAGCTGCGTTAGGAGACCTGTGAAAAGAGACCTGCTTCAGGGGAATCCACTTTAGGAAACCTGCATCAGGAGATCTCCTTCAGGGGACCAGCGTCAAGAGGCCCACTTTATGACACCTGCATCAGGGGACCTATCTTAGGAGACGCACTTTAAGAGATCTCCTTCAGGAGAGCTTTTGAAGGGGAGCTACGTTAGGAGACCTGTGAAAAGAGACCTGCGTCAGTGGAATCCACTTTAGGAAATCTGCATCAGGAGACCTGCGTCAGGGGACCTGCGTCAGGAGGCCCACTTTATGACACCTGCGTCAGGGGACTTACATCAGGAGACGCACTTTAGTAGATCTATATCAGGAGAACTGCGTCAGGAGGCCCACTATATGACACCTGCATCAGAGGACCTAACTTAGGAGACGCACTTTAAGAGATCTCCTTCTGGAGAGCTTCGTCAGGGGAGCTGCGTTAGGAGGCATGTGAAAAGAGACCTGCGTCAGTGGAATCCACTTTAGGAAACATAATTCAGGAGACCTGCGTCAGGAGGCCCACTTTATGACACCTGCGTCAGGGGACCTACTTCAGGAGACGCACTTTTAGAGACCTCCTTCAGGAGAAATGTGTCAGGGGAGCTGCCTGAGGAGATCTGTGAAAGGAGACCTGCCTCAGTGGAATCCACTTTAGGAAATGTGCGTCAGGGGACCTGCGTCAGGAGGCCCACTTGATGACACCTGCGTCAGGGGACCTACTTCAGGAGACGCACTTTAGTAGATCTATATCAGGAGACCTGCGTCAGGAGGCCCACTATATGACACCTGCATCATGGGAACTAACTTAGGAGACGCACTTTAAGAGATCTCCTTCAGGAGAGCTTCGTAAGGGGATCTGTGTTAGGAGACCTGTGAAAAGAGACCTGCGTCAGTGGAATCCACTTTAGGAAACTTTATTCAGGAGACTTGCGTCAGGACACCTGCGTCAGCAGGCCGGCCTTTTTTCTCCTGCGCCAGGGGACCTACCTATGGAAACGCACTTTAGGAGATATCCGTCAGGGGAGCTATGTCAGGGGAGCTGTCTTAGGAGACCTGTGAAAGGACACATGAGTCAGTGGAATCCACTTCAGGAAACCTGCATTAGGGGACCGGCGTCAGGAGACCTGCGTCAGGAGGCCCACTATATGAACCCTGCATCAGGGGACCTAACCTACGAGACGCACTTTAAGAGATCTCCTTCAGGACAGCTTTGTCAGGGGAGCTGCGTTAGGAGACCTGTGAAAGGAGACCTGCGTCAGTGGAATAAACTTTTTGATATCTGCATCAGGTGACCTGCTTCAGGAGACCTGCATCAGAAGGCCCACTTAATGACACCTGTGCTAGGGGATGTACCTCAGGGGATACAAATTAGGAGATCTCCTTCAGGAGAGCTTTGTCAGGGGAGCTGCATTAGGGGACCTGTGAAAGGAGACCTGCGTCAGTGGAATCCACTTTAGGAAACCTACATCAGGAGACCTCATACAGGGGACCTGCGTCAGGAGGCTCACTTTATGACACCTGCGTCAGGGACCTAACTTAGGAGATGCACTTTAAGAGATCTCCTTCAGGAGAGCTTCGTCAGGGGAGCTGCCTTAGGAGACCTGTGAAAAGAGACCTGCTTCAGTGAGATCCACTTTAGGAAACCTGCATCAGGAGACCTCCTTCAGGGGACCTGCGTCAGGAGGCCCACTTTATGACACCTGCGTCAGGGGACCTACTTCAGGAGACGCACTTTAGTAGAACTATATAAGGAGACCTGTGTCAGGGGAGCTGCCTGAGGAGACCTGTGAAAGGAGTTCTGCCTCAGTGGAATCCACTTTAGGAAATCTGCGTCAGGGGACCTGCGTCAGGAGGCCCACTTGATGACACCTGCGTCAGGGGACCTACTTCAGGAGACGCACTTTAGTAGAACTATATCAGGAGACCTGCGTCAGGAGGCCCACTATATGACACCTGCATCAGGGGACCTACGTCAGGAGCGCCACTTTAGTAGATCTATATCAGGAGACCTGTGTCAGGGAAGCTGCTTTAGGATTGCTGTGAAAGGAGATCTCCATCAGTGGAATACACATTAGGAAACATGCATCAGTAGACCTGCATCAGGGGACCAGCGTCAGGAGGCCCACTTTATGACATCTGCGTCAGAAGACCTACCTCAGGAAATTTACTTTAGGAGATCTGCGTCAGAAGACATGAGTCAGAGGAACTGCCTTAGTAGACCTGTGAAAGGAGATCTACATCAGTGGAATCCACTTTAGGAAACCTGCATCAGAAGACCTGCTTCAGGGGACAAGTGTCAGGACTCCCACTTTATGACTCCTGTGTCAGGGGGCATACTTCAGGCGACGCACTTTAGTAGATCTATATCAGGAGACCTGCGTCAGGAGCCCCACTATATGACACCAGCATTAGGGGACCTAACTTAGGAGATGCACTTTAAGAGATCTCCTTCAGAAGAGCTTCGTCAGGGGAGCTGCGTTAGGAGACCTGTGAAAAGAGACCTGCTTCAGGGGAATCCACTTTAGGAAATCTGAATCAGGAGACCTGTGTCAGGGGACCTGCGTCAGGAGGCCCACTTAATGACACCTGCGTCAGAGGACGTACTTCAGGAGACGCACTTTAGTAGATCTATATCAGGAGACCTGCGTCAGGAGGCCCACTATATGACACCTGCATCAGGGGACCTAACTTAGGAGACGCACTTTAAGAGATCTCCTTTAGCAGAGCTTTGTCAGGTGAGCTGCGTTAGGAGACCTGTGAAAGGAGACCTGCATCAGTGGAATCCACTTTAGGAAACCTACACCAGGAGACCTCCTTGAGGGAACCAGCGTCAGGAGGCCCACTTTATGACACCTGCGTCATGGGACGTACGTCAGCAGACGCACTTTATTAGATTTATATCAGAAGACCTGTGTCAGGGGAGCTGCCTCAGTGGAATCCACATTAGGAAATATGCATCAGTAGCCCTGCATCAGGGGACCTGCGTCAGGAGGCCCACTTTATGACACCTGCGTCAGAGGACCTACCTCAGGAGATTTACTTTAGGAGATCTGCGTCAGAAGACATGTGTCAGGGAAACTGCCTTAGGAGACCTGTGAAAGGATATCTGCATCAGTGGAATCCACTTTAGGAAACCTGGATCAGGAGACCTGCTTCAGGGGACAAGCGTCATGACTCCCACTTTATGACACCTGCATCAGGGGACCTATCTTCGGAGATGCACTTTAAGAGATCTCCTTCAGGAGAGCTTTTGAAGGGCAGCTACGTTAGGAGACCTGTGAAAGGAGACCTGCGTCAGTGGAATCCACTTTAGGAAACCTGCATCAGGAGACCTCCTTCAGGGGACCTGCATCAGGAGGCCCACTTTATGACACCTGCGTCAGGGGACCTACTTCAGGAGACGCACTTAAAGAGATCTATGTCAGGAGACCTGTGTCAGGGGAGCTTCCTGAGGAGACCTGTGAAAGGAGACCTGCCTCAGTGGAATCCACTTCAGGAAATCTGCATCAGGGGACCTGCGTCAGGAGGCCCACTTTATCACACCTGCGATAGGGGACCTACTTCAGGAGACGCACTTTAGTAGATATATATCAGGAGACCTGTGTCAGGGGAGCTGCCTGAGGAGATTTGTGAAAGGAGACCTGCCTCTTGGAATTCACTTTAGGAAATCTGTATCAGGAGACCTGCGTCAGGGGACCTGCGTCAGGAGGCCCACTAAATGACACCTGCGTCAGAGGACCTACTTCAGGAGACGCACTTTAGTAGATCTATATCAGGAGACCTGCGTCAGGAGGGCCCCTATATGACACCTGCATCAGGGAAACTAACTTAGGAGACACACTTTAAGAGATCTCCTTCAGGGAGCTTCGTCAGGGGAGCTGTGTTAGGAGACCTGTGAAAAGAGACCTGCGTCAGTGGAATCCACTTTAGGAAATTTGATTCAGGAGACCTGCGTCAGGACACCTGCGTCAGGAGGCCCACTTTATAACACCTGCGTCAGGGGACCTACTTCAGGAGACGCACTTTAAGAGATCTCCTTCAGGAGACCTATGTCAGGGGAGCTGTCTTAGGAGACCTGTGAAAGGACACATGAGTCAGTGGAATCCACTTTAGGAAACCTGCATTAGGGGACCGGCGTCAGGAGACCTGCGTCAGGAGGCCCACTATATGACACCTGCATCAGGGGACCTAACTTAGGAGACACACTTTAAGAGATCTCCTTCAGGACAGCTTCGTCAGGGGAGCTGCGTTAGGAGACCTGTGAAAAGAGACCTGCGTCAGTGGAATCCACTTTAGGAAACTTGATTCAGGAGACCTGCGTCAGGACACCTGCGTCAGGAGGCCCACCTTATTTCACCTGCGTCAGGGGACCTACCTTAGGAAACGCACTTTAGGAGATCTCCGTCAGGGGAGCTGTCTTAGGAGACCTGTGAAAGGACACATGAGTCAGTGGAATCCACTTTAGGAAACCTGCATTAGGGGTCCAGCGTCAGGAGGCCCACTATATGACACCTGCATCAGGGGACCTAACTTAGGAGACGCACTTTAAGAGATCTCCTTCAGCAGAGCTTTGTCAGGGGAGCTGCGTTAGGAGACCTGTGAAAGGAGACCTGCGTCAGTGGAATCCACTTTAGGAAACCTGCATCAGGAGACCTCCTTCAGGGGACCTGCGTCAGGAGGCCCACTTTATGACACCTGCGTCAGGGGACCTACTTCAGGAGACGCACTTAAAGAGATCTATATCAGGAGACCTGTGTCAGGGGAGCTGCCTGAGGAGACCTGTGAAAGGAGACCTGCCTCAGTGGAATCCACTTTAGGAAATCTGCGTCAGGGGACCTGCGTCAGGAGGCGCACTTGATGACACCTGCGTCAGGGGACCTACTTCAGGAGACGTACTTTAGTAGATCTATATCAGGAGACCTGCGTCAGGAGGACCACTATATGACACCTGCATCAGGGGACCTAACTTAGGAGACGCACTTTAAGAGATCTCCTTCAGGAGAGCTTCGTCAGGGGAGCTGCGTTAGGAGACCTGTGAAAAGAGACCTGCTTCAGTAGAAATCCACTTTAGGAAACCTGATTCAGGAGACTTGCGTCAGGACACCTGCGTCAGGGGACCTACCTTAGGAAACGCACTTTAGGAGATCTCCATCAGGGGAGCTATGTCAGGGCAGCTGTCTTAGGAGACCTGTGAAAGGACACATGAGTCAGTGGAATCCACTTTAGAAAATCTGCATCAGGAGACCTGCGTCAGGGGACCTGCTTCAGGAGGCCCACTTTATGACACCTGCGTCAGGGGACCTATTTCAGGAGACGAACTATAGTAGATCTAAATTAGGAGACCTGTGTCAGGAAATCTGCTTTAGGATTGCTGTGAAAGTAGATCTCCATCAGTGGAATCCACATTAGGAAACATGCATCAGTAGACCTGCATAAGGGAACCTGCGTCAGGAGGCCCACTTTATGACACCTGCGTCAGAAGACCTATCTTAGGTGACGCACTTTAAGAGATCTCTTTCAGGAGAGCTTTTGAAGGGGAGTTATGTTAGGAGACCTGTGAAAGGAGACCTGCGTCAGTGGAATCCACTTTAGGAAACCTGCATCAGGAGACCTCCTTATGAGGACCTGCGTCAGAAGGCCCACTTTATGACACCTGCGTCAGGGGACCTACTTCAGGAGACGCACTTTAGTAGATCTATATCAGGAGACCTGTGTCAGGGGAGCTGCCTGAGGAGACCTGTCAAAGGAGACCTGCCTCAGTGGAATCCACTTTAGAAAATCTGCATCAGGAGACCTGCGTCAGGGGACCTGCTTCAGGAGGCCCACTTTATGACACCAGCGTCAGGGGACCTAACTTAGGAGACGCACTTTAAGAGATCTCCTTCAGGAGAGCTTCGTCAGGGGTGCTGCCTTAGGAGACCTGAGAAAAGATACATGCGTCAGTGGAATCCACTTTAGGAAACTTGATTCAGGAGACCTGCGTCAGGACACCTGCGTCAGGAGGCCCACTTTATTTCCCCTGCGTTAGGGGACCTAGCATAGAAAACGCACTTTAGGAGATCTCCATCAGGGGAGCTATGTCAGGGGAGCTGTCTTAGGAGACCTGTAAAAGGACACATGAGTCAGTGGAATCCGCTTTAGGAAACCTGCATTAGGAGACCGTCGTCAGGAGGCCCACTATATGACACGTGCATCAGGGGACCTAACTTAGGAGACTCACTTTAAGAGATCTCCTTCAGCAGAGCTTTGTCAGGGGAGCTGTGTTTGGAGACCTGTGAAAGGAGACCTGCGTCAGTGAAATCCACTTTAGGAAACCTACATCAGGAGACCTCCTTGAGGGGACATGCGTCAGGAGGCCCACTTTATGACACCTGCGTCAGGGGACCTACGTCAGAAGACGCACTTTAGTAGATCTATATCAGGAGACCTGCGTCAGGAGGCCCACTATATGACACCTGCGTCAGAAGACCTACCTCAGGAGATTTACTTTAGGAGATCTGCGTCAGAAGACATGTGTCAGGGAAATGCCTTAGGAGACCTGTGAAAGGAGATCTGCATTAGTGGAATCCACTTTAAGAAACCTGCATTAGGGGACCGGCGTCAGGAGACCTGCGTCAGGACGCCCACTATATGACACCTGCATCAGGGGACCTAACTTAGGAGACGCACTTTAAGAGATCTCCTTCAGGAGAGCTTCGTCAGGGGAGCTGCGTTAGGAGACCTGTGAAAAGAGACCTGCGTCAATGGAATCCACTTTAGGAAATTTGATTCAGGAGACCTGCGTCAGGAAACCTGCGTCAGGAGGCCCACTTTATGACACCTGTGTCAGGGGACGTACTTCAAGAGACGAACTATAGTAGATCTATATCAGGAGACCTGTGTCAGGGAAGCTGCTTTAGGATTGCTGTGAAAGGAGATCTCCATCAGTGGAATCCACATTAAGAAACATGCATCAGTAGACCTGCATCAGGAGACCTGTGTCAGAAGGCCCACTTTATGACACCTGCGTCAGAGGACCTACCTTAGGGGATTTACTTTAGGAGATCTGCGTCAGAAGACATGTGTCAGGGGAACTGCCTTAGGAGACCTTTGAAAGGAGATCTGCATCAGTGTGATCCACTTTAAGAAACCTGCATCAGGAGATCTGCTTCAGGGGACAAGCGTCAGGAGGCCCACTTTATGACACCTGCGTCAGGGGACCTACTTCAGGAGACGCAATTTAGTAGATCTATATCAGAAGACCTGTGTCAGGGAAGCTGCCTGAGGAGACCTGTGAAAGGAGACCTGCCTCAGTGGAATCCACTTTAGGACATCTGCATCAGGAAATCCACATCAGGAGACCTGCGTCAGAGGACCTGCGTCAGGAGGCCCACTTTATGACACCTGCGTCAGGGGACCTGCTTCAGGAGACGCACTTTAGTAGATCTATATCAGGAGACTTGGGTCAGGAGGCCCACTATATCACACCTGCATCAGGGGACCTAACTTAGGAGACGCACTTTAAGAGATCTCCTTCAGGAGAGCTTCGTCAGGGGAGGTGCGTTAGGAGACCTGTGAAAAGAGACGTATGCCAGTGGAATCCACTTTAAGATACTTGATTCAGTAGACCTGCGTCAGGGAACCTGCGTCAGGAGGCCCACTTGATGATACCTGCGTCAGAGGACCTACCTCAGGAGATTTACTTTAGGAGATCTGCGTCAGAAGACATGTGTCAGGGGAACTGCCTTAGGAAACCTGTGAAAACAGACCTGCTTCAGTGGAATCCACTTTAGGAAATCTGCATTTGGAAATCTGCATCAGGAGACCTGCGTCAGGAGGCCCACCTTATGACACCTGCATCAGGGGACCTATCTTAGGAGACGCACTTTAAGAGATCTCCTTCAGGAGAGCTTTTGAAGGGGAGCTACATTAGGAGACCTGTGAAAGGAGACCTACGTCAGTGGAATCCACTCTAGGAAACCTGCATCAGGAGACCTCCTTCAGGGGACCTGCGTCAGGAGGCCCACTTGATGACACCTGCATCAGGGGACCTAACTTAGGAGACACACTTTAACAGATCTATATCAGGAGACCTGTGTCAGGGGAGCAGCCTGAGGGGACCTGTGAAAGGAGACCTGCGTCAGTGGAATCCACTTTAGGAAACCTGCATCAGGAGACCTCTTTCAGGTGACCTGCGTCAGGAGGCCCACTTTATGACATCTGCGTCAGGGGACCTACTTCAGGAGACGCACTTTAGTAGATCTATGTCAGGAGACCTGTGTCAGGGGAGCTGCCTGAGGAGACCTGTGAAAGGAGACCTGTCTCAATATAATCCACTTTAGGAAACCTGCATCAGGAGACCTGCGTCAGGAGGCCCACTTGATTACACCTGCGTCAGGGGACCTACTTCAGGAGACGCACTTTGGTAGATCTATATCAGGAGACCTGCATCAGGAGGCCCAATATGTGACACCTGTATCAGGGGACCAAAATTACGAGACACACTTTAAGAGATCTCCTGCAGGAGAGCTTTGTCAGGGGAGCTGCGTTAGGAGACCTGTGAAAGGAGACCTGCGTCAGTGCAATAAACTTTTTGATATCTGCATCAGGAGACCTGCTTCAGGAGACCTGCATCAGAAGGCCCACTTAATGACACCTGTGTTAGGGAACGTACCTCAGGGGATACAATTTAGGAGATCTCCTTCAGGAGAGCTTTGTCAGGGGAGCTGCATTAGGAGACCTGTGAAAGGAGACCTGCCTCAGTGGAATCCACTTTAGGAAATCTGCATCAGGAGACCTGCGTCAGGGGACCTGCGTCAGGAGGCCCACTTTATGACACCTGCGTCAGGGGACCTACTTCAGGAGACGCACTTTAAGAGATCTCCTTCAGGAGACCTGTGTCAGGGGAGCTGCCTGAGGAGAGCTGTGAAAGGAGACCTGCCTCAGTGGAATCCACTTTAGGAAATCTGCATCAGGAGACCTGCGTCAGGGGACCTGCGTCAGGAGGCCCACTTAATGACACATGCGTCAGGGGACCTACGTCAGGAGACGCACTTTAGTAGATCTATATCAGGAGACCTGGGTCAGGGGAGCTGCCTGAGTAGACCTGTGAAAGGAGACCTGCGTCAGTGGAATCCACTTTAGGAAACCTACATAAGGAATCCTCCTTGAGGGGACCTGCGTCAGGAGGCCCACTTTATGACTCCTGCGTCAGGGGACCTACTTTAGGAGACGAAGTATAGTAGATCTATATCAGGAGACCTGTGTCAGGGAAGCTGCTTTAGGATTGCTGTAAAAGGAGATCTCCATCAGTGGAATCCACGTTAGGAAACATGCATCAGGGAACCTGCGTCAGTAGGCCCAATTGATGACACCTGCGTCAGAGGACCTGCCTCAGGAGATTTACTTTAGGAGATCTACGTCAGAAGACATGTGTCAGGGGAACTGCCTTAGGAGACCTGTGAAAAGAGACCTGCGTCAGTGGAATCCACTTTAGGAAACTTGATTCAGTAGACCTGCGTCAGAACACCTGCGTCAGGAGGCCCACCTTATTTCACCTGCATCAGGGGACCTACCTTAAGAAACGCACTTTAGGAGATCTCCTTCAGGGGAGCTATGTCAGGGGAGCTGTCTTAGGAGACCTGTGAAAGGACACATGAGTCAGTGGAATCCACTTTAGGAAACCTGCATTAGGGGACCGGCGTCAGGAGGCCCACTATATGACACCTGCATCAGGGGTCCTAAATTAGGAGACGCACTTTAAGAGATCTCCTTCAGCAGAGCTTCGTCAGGGGAGCTGCGTTAGGAGACCTGTGAAAGGAGACCTGCGTCAGTGGAATCCACTTTAGGAAACCTACATCAGGAGACCTCCTTGAGGGGACCTGCGTCAGGAAGCCCACTTTATGACACCTGCGTCAGGGGACCTACGTCAGGAGACGCACTTTAGTATATTTATATCAGGAGACCTGTGTCAGGGTAGCTCCCTGAGGAGACCTGTGAAAGGAGATCTGCATCAGTGGAATCCACTTTAGGAAACCTGCATCAGGGGACCTATCTTAGTAGACGCACTTTAGTAGATCTATTTCAGGAGACCTGCGTCAGGAGGCCCACTACATGACACCTGCATCAGGGGACCTAACTTAGGAGACGCACTTTAAGAGATCTCCTTCAGCAGAGCTTCGTCAGGGGAGCTGCGTTAGGAGACCTGTGAAAGGAGACCTGCGTCAGTGGAATCCACTTTAGGAAACCTACATCAGGAGACCTCCTTGAGGGGACCTGCGTCAGGAGGCCCACTTTATGACACCTGCGTCAGGGGACCTACGTCAGGAGACGCACTTTAGTATATTTATATCAGGAGACCTGTGTCAGGGGAGCTCCCTGAGGAGACCTGTGAAAGGAGATCTGCATCAGTGGAATCCACTTTAGGAAACCTGCATCAGGGGACCTATCTTAGTAGACGCACTTTAGTAGATCTATTTCAGGAGACCTGCGTCAGGAGGCCCACTACATGACACCTGCATCAGGGGACCTAATTTAGGAGACGCACTTTAAAAGATCTCCTTCAGGAGAGCTTTGTCAGGGGAGCTGCGTTAGGAGACCTGTGAAAGGAGACCTGCGTCAGTGGAATAAACTTTGTGATATTTACATCAGGAGACCTCCTTCAGGGGATCTGCGTCAGGAGGCCCACTACATGACACCTGCATCAGGGGACCTACGTCAGGAGACGCACTTTAGTATATTTATATCAGGAGACCTGTGTCAGGGGAGCTCCCTGAGGAGACCTGTGAAAGGAGATCTGCATCACTGGAATCCACTTTAGGAAACCTGCATCAGGAGACCTGCTTCAGGAGACCTGCGTCAGGAGGCCCACTATATGACACCTGCATCAAGGGACCTGACTTAGGAGACGCACTTTAAGAGATCTCCTTCAGGAGAGCTTTGTCAGGGGAGCTGCTTTGGGGACCTGTGAAAGGAGACCTGCGTCAGTGGAATAAACTATGATATTTACATCAGGAGACCTCCTTCAGGGGATCTGCGTCAGGAGGCCCACTACATGACACCTGCGTCAGGGGACCTACTTCATGAGACACACTTTAGTAGATCTATATCAGGAGAACTGTGTCAGGGGAGCTGCTTGAGGAGACCTGTGAAAGGAGACCTGCCTCAGTGGAATCCACGTTAGAAAATCTGCGTCAGGGGACCTGAGTCAGGAGGCCCACTTGATGAAACCTGCGTTAGAGGACCTACCTCAGGAGATTTACTTTAGGGGATCTGCGTCAGAAGACATGTGTCAGGGGAACTGCCTGAGGAGACCTGTGAAAGGAGACCTGCCTCAGTGGAATCCACTTTAGGAAATGTGCATCAGGAGACCTGCGTCAGGGGACCTACTTCAGGAGACGCACTTTAGTAGATCTATATCAGGAGACATGCGTCAGGAGGCCCACTATATAACACCTGCATCAGGGGACCTAACTTAGGAGACCCACTTTAAGAGATCTCCTTCAGGAGAGCTTCGTCAGGGGAGCTGCGTTAGGAGACCTGTGAAAAGAGACCTGCGTCAGTGGAATTCACTTTAGGAAACTTGATTCAGAAGACCTGCGTCAGGACACCTGCGTCAGGAGGCCCACTTTATGACACCTGCGTCAGGGGACCTACTTCAGGAGACGCACTTTAAGAGATCTCCGTCAGGGAGCTATTTCAGGAGAGCTGTCTTATAAAACCAGTGAAAGGACACGAGTCAGTGGAATCCACTTTAGGAAACCTGCATCATGGGACCTAACTTAGGAGACGCACTTTAAGAGATCTCTTTCAGGAGAGCTTCGTCAGGGCAGCTGCGTTAGGACACCTGTGAAAAGAGACCTGCGTCAGTGGAATAAACTTTTTGATATCTGCATCAGGAGACCTGCTTCAGGAGACCTGCATCAGAAAGCCCACTTAATGACACCTGTGTTAGGGGACGTACCTCAGGGGATACAATTTAGGAGATCTCCTTCAGGAGAGCTTTGTCAGGGGAGCTGCATTAGGAGACCTGTGAAAGGAGACCTGCGTCAGTGGAATCCACTTTAGGAAACCTGCATCAGGAGACCTCCTTCAGGACACCTGCGTCAGGAGGCCCACTTTATGACACCTGCGTCAGGGGACCTACTTCAGGAGACGCACTTTAGGAGATCTATATCAGGAGACCTGTGTCAGGGGAGCTGCCTGAGGAGACCTGTGAAAGGAGACCTGCCTCAGTGGAATCCACTTTAGGAAATCTGCATCAGGAGACCTGCGTCAGGGGACCTGCGTCAGGAGGCCCACTTTATGACACCTGCGTCAGGGGACCTACTTCAGGAGACGCACTTTAGGAGATCTATATCAGGAGACCTGTGTCAGGGGAGCTGCCTGAGGAGACCTGTGAAAGGAGACCTGCCTCAGTGGAATCCACTTTAGGAAATCTGCATCAGGAGACCTGCGTCAGGGGACCTGCGTCAGGAGGCCCACTTTATGACACCTGCAGCAGGGGACCTACTTCAGGAGACGCACTTTAGTAGATCTATATCAGGAGACCTGCGTCAGGAGGCCCACTATATGACACCTGCATCAGGGGACCTAACATAGGAGACGCACTTTAAGAGATCTCCTTCAGGAGAGCTTCGTCAGGGGAGCTGCGTTAGGAGACCTGTGAAAAGAGACCTGCGTCAGTGGAATCCACTTAAGGAAACTTGATTCAGGAGACCTGCGTCAGGACACCTGCGTCAGGAGGCCCACTTTATTTCACCTGCGTCAGGGGACCTACCTTAGGAAACGCACTTTAGGAAATCTCCGTCAGGGGAGCTGTCAGGGGAGCTCTCTTAGGAGACCTGTGAAAGGACACATGAGTCAGTGGAATCCACTTAAGGAAACCTGCATTAGGGGACCGGCGTCGGGAGGCCCACTATATGACACCTGCATCAGGGTACCTAACTTAGGAGACGCACTTTAAGAGATCTCCTTTAGGAGAGCTTCGTCAGGGGAGCTGTGTTAGGTGACCTGTGAAAAGAGACCTGCGTCAGTGGAATTCACTTTAGGAAACTTGATTCAGAAGACCTGCGTCAGGACACCTGCGTCAGGAGGCCCACTTTATTTCCCCTGCGTCAGGGGACCTACCTTAGGAAACGATTTTAGGAGATCTCCGTCAGGGGAGCTATGTCAGGGGAGCTGTCTAAGGAGACCTGTGAAGGGACACATGAGTCAGTGGAATCCACTTTAGAAAACCTGCATTCGGGGACCGGCGTCAGGAGACCTGCGTCAGGAGGCCCACTATATGACACCTGCGTCAGGGGACCTAACTTAGAAGACTCACTTTAAGAGATCTCCTTTAGGAGAGCTTCGTCAGGGGAGCTGCGTTAGGAGACCTGTGAACAAAGACCTGCGTCAGTGGAATCCACTTTAGGAAACTTGATTCAGGAGACCTGCGTCAGGACACCTGCCTCAGGAGGCCCACCTTATTTCACCTGCGTCAGGGGACCCATCTTAGGAAAAGCACTTTAGTAGATCTCCGTCAGGGGAGCTATGTCAGGGGAGCTGTCTTAGGAGACCTGTGAAAGGACACATGAGTCAGTGGAATCCACTTTAGGAAACCTGCATTAGGGAACCGGCGTCAGGAGGCCCACTATATGATACTTGCATCAGGGGACCTCACTTAGGAGACGCACTTTAAGAGATCTTCTTCAGCAGAGCTTTGTCAGGGGAGCTGCGTTAGGAGACCTGTGAATAGAGACCTGCGTCAGTGGAATCCACTTTAGGAAATCTGCATCAGGAGACCTGCGTCAGGGGACCTGCGTCAGGAGGCCCACTTTATGACACCTGCAGCAGGGGACCTACTTCAGGAGACGCACTTTAGTAGATCTATATCAGGAGACCTGCGTC